>JAJEKB010020897.1:706741-736189 GCA_022393335.1 Macrotrachela quadricornifera
TATCACATATAAAAAAATGAGGCAAATCTGAAAACCTCGATTGAGCAACTTCCGGCGTGGCTTACATGCAGTGACTCATATAGCCTTTTCTAAATCACGTTTCTAGAAAATGCCAATATGAAATAATGGTATCAAATGCTTTAACTGCCGAAATTATGATTGAATACGTTAATGTTAGATACTGGAAGACCTCATGCCATTTATAAACGGCAGCGATAATCATATAGTTAAGTAAAAGTTTGCGGATCAAAATTTAATAATAATATTTGTCAACAAGCAATGAGATTTTGATCAAAATAAATATTTAGACATTTTTTTTCAATGAATTTCTCACATATCTGTAGTTTTTGGCTAATCTTGACAAACTTTTCTATATCGATAAGATCCATTTATATCTTTTACATTTTGCAGTTACCTATCGAAAAAAACATTTTGTAATTTTATTGAATCTAAATAGTATTTTAATAGATCAAATCGAAATTCACATTCGTTTAATCCTTCAAAGACCGGTGGCCCATTTTTGGACCACCTGTTTTTCAGCAAAGAAAAGTGTTTATTTGACATTAAAAAATTAAATTTATGAGGTTATTATAGTCATAAACAACTGCATTTTTCATCTCATACTTTTAATTCTTTCTCTCCTTTCTTGATCTCACATATAAATTCTTTTTAAATATCTTTTGTTCTTGCTATTAAGATACCGTGGCATCATAATTTCTCTCTGCTCTCTGACCTTTTGTTTTTCGAGAATATTCTCAACCTCTTTTGAGTATATCTATTCTTGTTTTCATTGAAGAATTTACATTGTTTTTAAATTTGCAAAGCACATCATTTTGGTTAAAGTGGAGAAAACTCTCTGCTTCTACAATGAACGCATAAGCCATAGAAGATCTTCCTCTAAAAGTATGCCTAAAGTAGTATTACTAAAAATTGTCCTTAATTTTGAATGGAATGTATTTGTTCCTGAAAAGAAAAGATGTGCACATTGTAGCACTAAGGAAGCAGATTTTTAAACCAACATCGAATACTTATTCGTAAACTGCCATTTTATCCTAAAAATAAAAAAAAATTGTTTTTTGATCATCACAAGATTTTTATGCAGCTATTTTGAGTTAAAATAAAATAGAAAGGTTGAAAAATTTTTTTTTCATTTAAAAAAAAAATCGGCCCTCAAAAGGTTAATACAGGTCGACAAATTCGGTTCAAAAGAATTGTTCAAACATAACATCTATACTTTCTTTTAATTTATTATTATATTTAATAAATAGAAATGTTTAAATGACTTGATAAATTAGTATTATTGATTATAACTTTATCTTTGTGTATAATTATCTCATATAAAAACACGTTTTAATGAATAGTATAAATATTTTCTCCTTGTTAGATGTTTCTGTTATTTATGTATTTATTATGAAAATTAAGATTTTGATGGTAATTCCGTATAGTTCTTTTATAATTGTAACTAATAGACTTTAAAATATACGAATGCAAGATATACACCAATAGAAAGAACAAAATAAAAACAAAGATTTTTCTTTTCTTTCTTCTATAAAAAAAAAAGAATTCTATTGTGGAATGCGTATATCTTAAGATAGCTAATGTCAAAGGATCATTTTTTATTCTGTACAATACAGAAAAAAAAACCTAATAACCTTTTCTTTATATAACGAAGAAAATTTGTTATTTTTACCTATTCTCATATACGTTCTCTAAATAAATCAAGTTTAATTTAAAATGTTGCCATATAATAACATCTTACATTCGAATAAAAATCGAAAGAGTAAAATACTTAATGATCAATGTCGAATATGTAGTGCTTCAGCTAAATATTTATATTTTGGTGTTGTATCATGTGAATCATGTAAAGTATTTTTTAAACGAAATGCTAATACTAAACAAGTAAGTTAAGTATTTTTTGTACTTATTTTATTCTATGTTATCTCATTTAGTCAAGACTTAAATGTGATTTTGATAATCAATGTGAAATTAATATTAATACTCGACATGTATGTACATCATGTCGACTTGATAAATGTTTTAAATGTGGAATGACTACTGACAAATTTCGAGCACCGAGATCGGTTAAATCAAATGAAAAATCTCTAGTTAAAATACAGAAGCAACATCAACCAGAACGAGTATGATTATTCATATAATAATTTCTAACATTTAATTACTAGGTTGAGGAAAAAGTTCGTGTGCCGTGTTAAAATATGTCACGCGATTTCCGAACAGCCACTATATTTTAACACGACGCATGAACTTTTTCCTCAACTTAATATTATATATACTTGTCCTTTAGCTAAATTATTTTAATAAGAAAAATTTTTACTTATAGAATTTTGAAATGAGATTTTTAATATTTGTTTCTTTTCTATTTCAATAATCATATAAAAAATACAATATTGTCAATGTAGTTATCATTATAAAATAATTATTTTATTTCTGTTATAGTTATCAACATTAAATCTTTTACAATCCGATTCATCATTATTAGATAAAAATCAATGGATTCTTCTTTCTAATTTAATTAATAGTTATAATGAATCAAAACTTTTATCAATTAGTCAACGTTTAATAGATACACATGAAATTTCACAATATAATTATACAATATATCAATCACTTGTACAAGATTTCACAGGAACTTTGTATGAAACAACAGGCAGATATCTTTGTTCAAATGAAGATTTTCGTAAATTATCATCTGATGATCGTTCAATAATCCTCCGTAATGCTGCTGATAATGTATCATGTATAAGTTGTCAATTTATTATGCATTATCTTCATTTATTAGAACTTAATGCTTTTTCAAATGTTCTTGTAACAGTGTATGGAAAACAGGCAATTGATCTTCATCGTTGGGCAATGAAATTTATTGATCAAGATACAATATTAATTAAATTAGCATTTTCATTATTTGCTCTTTCTGGAAATGCTTATTCATATTATGAAAATGTTTTAAAATATTTACCTAATTCAACAATTATATTTGAAATTCAAAATAAATATATTGAAATAACATGGAAATATCTTATTTATAAATATGGTTATTATGAAGCTATTAAAAGATTTGTTAATTTAATATCTTGGCTTTTAGCTTTAACTATACTTATATCTCATGCACAAACTCTTACAACTCATGTTAATGATGTTGATTCACTCGTTGAACAAACTGAACTTACACTTATTTTAGATGATGTTGATGAAATAATTCAAACAAAATCATAATCATCTCTATTCTATTATATATTCTATATAAAGATTTTGTTTTTCGTCAGTTATTATTAAAAATTGTATGATGAAAGAAGAAAAAAGAATTTATCTCTTTGCGATAAAACTCACCAATATTCGGTTTCATATATTTTCTGTTTAAGCATCAACTTGATCGGTGTAAGCTGCCACTCGATGGGCATTTCGAGATACCATTCTGAGCCTTCCCTATCTCTGATGAATTCCGATCATTCAAAAGTTTTTTTACAAATCCAAAAAATTTTTATTTACTAGATCTAATTTCTTTTTCAAGCACTCGATACCTATCGGATATTTTTGCAGAAATGAAGGTTCAAACATATGTATTTACGATTACGAAGCTTACATAGGTCAGATGACCTAAACTGCAACGATTTAATCCCATATAAATCTATATATTATCTTGAAATATATTTTTTTCTCTTTGCTTTAAATATAATTTTAATTCGGTATTTTTTTCGAAAGCAATTCTTGGTATATATACATGTATATTTTGCTATTGTTGATCGTAAATAATATACTGAAAAACAAATTTCATTACAGATAAATAGATTATGTAGAAAAAAAAGGAAACATCGAAAGTAAAATTAGGCACACTCGATTTATCTATCCCCGTTAAATCTGCAATCTCAGGTACTAAAGGGACTAAAATATAAATCGATAGTTTTAAATGATGTCATGAAGTAGTGCTTTATCACAGAGATGTCCATCGCGCCGCTGACGCGACCGCGGTTGGCGGCGCGGCAGCGGCAGGTTTTTTTTTAGATTATCGCGGCGCGGCACATCACTCATAATGGCGCCGCGGCAGTGGCGCGGCAGAGGCTTTTCATGTTTTTAGCCACCGCGGCAGCGACGCGGCTCGATTTTTTTGCAGAAATTTTATCTGTAATTCTAAAAAATATCCAACCTCAGACCTGAAATTAAACTCTAAAAAGTGGCATTTTTTCTTCATGTAGTGACAGCGGCAACGTTTTTAGTATGTCGATGTGCAGAAGCACCGTGGCAACATGTATTTTATATAATACCGCGGCGTGGCAGCTTACGATTTTATACCACAGCGGCGCGGCTGCGGCGCGGCACCTTTTGATTTTATACCATAGCGGCGCGGCAGCCTTCGATTTTGAACCACGGCGGCGCGGCTCCAGCAGCTGTAAAAGACCGCGGCGCGGCAGCGGCAGATTTTCAGCCGCGATGGACATCTCTGCTTTATCAAAGAGTAATCGAAAATCAGAATTATTTAAATGCTCAGTATATTTAAGTATTATGAATCTAAGTTGATTATGATTTTTTTTTCAAGACTCTCAACAGATTTATATCGTTGCTCTAGTTGTAGACAATAAATAATATTGTTTCAATCATGAAATTACATAAAAAACGCCTATAAAACAGAAGAAATTTCCGAGAGATCATAGAATAAAAGTAAAAAAATCATTCAAAAACTGCATTTCTTGGATATTTTTCTCATTCGAAATTAAGATGAACAATCAAAACTATCATTTTCGATAGATGTGTCCCATTCAGCATTCGATACGCTGATTACTCCGATTCATCGGAATCATATTGAGTAACAGAAATGATTTTTTCCATAGGTCTCCTATCTTCGAGTAGTCGATATTTCGATGGTTTTCGGACGATCGAAATGTGTCCGAGGAATCGAAAATAAATGTACAATGAAAAAATGTTTCCGAAACCTCGACATTCAATAGTCGCCAACGAGTTCAAAATTCGAGAAGAACGAGAAAATAAATACCTTCAGGTTTTGACTACTTGTCACATTCATCATCGATTTTTCAGTAGACTTCACAATCAATCTGATTATTTATTATAAATAAAAATCAATAAAATGAACAAGTAGATCACTTGTGAATTTTTGTAATCGGTCGAATCCAATTTCTCCATTCAATTGAAAGAGAATAAAGTACCACCATCGAATGGGTAGAGTTAATATGTGCATTATTGAATGAGAATATGTGCCATAACAAGAAGCTATCATATCGTTAACAATTATGGTACCTTCGAATGTCAACGGAGCATATGCATAGTCATCGTATACAAATATTTTTTTAATGTCAATGACTTTCAATGGGCGTAGATCCGACGCGAAAACATAGTCACCCACATATATGTCTTGAGCAAATGAGTAATACGTATTTTTACCGTATTTTTGAAGAATAAATAACGAATGCAATGGTGTCAAACGTAGCGGAGAGGTGGATTCTGTTGTATAAATATCGATAAAACTAATTGAACGCCGATAATGACGAAAAATAGCTAAGACAGCACTCGATACCACATCATTTTTTCTTTTAACATAGACTAGATCACCGACAGCAAGCTCACTCATCCTTTTTGATTGACCATTGGCCAGATGTACAGTAGCATTGGATGCAAAGCAGAAACGCTTATCTAAATTAAACACGACATTAAGAATATTTTAAAAAGTGACTCTCAGAGTTTACTTGGTTTTTTAGTAGTTGCTGTTGGCGTTGTAGTGGATGTTGTTGTAGTGGATGTTGGTGTTGACGTTGTAGTCGATGTCGTTGTTGTTGGTGTTGTAGTGAATGTCGTTGTTGTTGACGTTGTAGTGGATGTCGTTATTGTTGATGTTGTGGTGATCGTTTTTGAACCAGAAGGTGTAAAAATGACGTATTTTAGCAACAAGACGACCAGAGTTGTAAGCAACATTAAACAAATGAAAAAGGTTATGATAATTGTGAACCATTTATGATGCAATCTACGTTTTCGACGCTTTTGATCATGTGGGAGTAATGGATCACTCGCGTCATTCGATTTGCGCTGAGAATTTTTCATATTTTAATCGACGAGAAACTACAAATCGTAGATGGTGAATAATAAATAGTGGTACGTCTACAATTGTCACGACTACTAGAAAAGGTGAACTAAGCATGTATTCTATGTTTAATATTCATTACCATACTATTATCTTTGTATCAAAGGTTTGATATGTAGTCACTTTGATACAGAGATATTTCTTAACTTTGTGCTTTTTCACATTCAAATGCTTATCTTGCCGTCAACACACTTAAACATATATCACATGACATTATCGTCGTAATTTTGCCTTGCATTAAAAACAACTTCTACCTTTGATTCTATCGTCTACAAATAACTCAATAAATATTTATAAATAAACTTCTGACAATAAAATGAAACGTATAAAACAAATATGGAACCGTGTGAAAGAAATTACGGCCACTGAATATTCATCTGATAGTGATGACGAACTTGACTCTACATTTGATGATCAGGCAAGTAGCATATACATTTTAGTTTGATGCCAGAATTTATAACAGAGACCGTCACAGAGCACTTTTTTGTCTGGCCTGTCTCGCAAATGATTTATACGATTTTTTTTGTTCTGCTCCATTCCTTCGACTAGTGTAGATATGCACCGAAACCGGTACCCGACTGGGAATCTCAGATTCGAAATTTGGCCGCTACCAGATTAAGTACGTGTCGGATCCAAACTTCTCGGGTTCTGTCATTCAAAGTACTGGAAATTCTCACACCTTATATCATCAAGTCCTATATTACAAGGGGAGGGATGCCTTTGCGTCTTCATGTCCTATCTAATAGGGCTGCCCTTAGATCCTCATTATCTATATATTATAGGTATCCTTGGGTCCAGAACGGCTATTTTATGGGGTACCCTTGAGTCCTCGATTGCTATACTATGGGCAGAGATGCAGCAATACCAATATGACTCATAGCAAATGGTATTTCCTATATTGAAAGACTAGAGTCTAGACACCAGAATTGATCTGTCTACACTTTTTCTTTTTGTCGTTAGCATAGCACAAACGACCATTTTTTGGATAAATGGTCACGTATGTATAGCACAAATGACAACGTAACCATGGCATAAACGACTATTTTTTTCGAATCCAAGATCATGTAACTACGGTACCATTGATCATTTCGACAAATATGGTATAAATGGCCATATAGCACGCATAATATAAATCAGCATATGACGTATAGTAAAATTTTGACAAGTGAATGAGACGAAATCCATATTTTATGATCTATCAAAATAATATTATTTCAAATGTGACTTTTTTCTGAGTATAAACAGTGTTAGTTGTTTTGGCGTCCTTTTTTACTCAGAGGAATTTTAGTATCAGCTGTTTAATCTTAATCTTATAACTTTCTTGCACATGCGTGTTATTGTACCGTCAGCCTAGGGTGAAGTAAAACAGTTGTTGATGAGCGTTGATTGCTGGCATTGGTGACACTGGTATTGTTACATCCCTACCAATAACATAGTAATTGACGACCTAAGGGTGCCCTCATAGCATAGTATTTGAGGATCCAAGGATACCTCCATACAACAGCCCTTGAGGACTTTTGCTATTTCTGCATGGACACATAATTCTAGTTGACAATTTAAGTCAAAATACGATTTTGCTGAATCAACGAAAGGATTCTTTATGACCGAATATAGCTTAATTGAGTAAAAAAATTTTACCACTATTCAACGACAGGTCGAGATTTAGTTTTTATAAGTTGATAGATGCACTTTCAATGTGATAAGAAATGATAAATGTACATAGAATCAAAAGACCTCATTGAACGTGATGAATTTGATAACGTGCCATATCCATACGTTCTCATGAGATTGATTAAAGATATAAATTTATCACTATAACTATTGTTCATTTCGTAGTTCAAGGGTTATGGACATGTTTTGAATAACTTTAAAACAAAAAGAGAAAAATAAGTCGGATTCTCAACACTATCTAGAAACAATATTACTGCAGCTTTTTATAAAATCCATGAAAAAATCTAGTCACTTGTCTTCTGAGATACAGTATTAGTAGATAAAGATGATCTTTATCTACTTTGAAAGCAATAAGCTTTCTAAACTATAATATAATGAATAAATAACCTATCTCTGTCTCTATCGATTAGCACAAACGCAAGATCGATATTTTCTCCTTCAAAAGATAAAAAGAATTTACTGAATCCTACTCATCAACATTTTTTAAAATCTGGCCAGCTAATAACTGTCATCTTATACAAAATCTTAGTCGTTCTCAATCCCATAACATGATTCATTAGTCTTTGGATTGTTTTTCTCTACTAAAAACATCATCAAAATCATGCATTGAATTTACTTTTCTCGAAATTTTATTCCATCGATGTTTTCTATAATAAAAACTTTGAGAGGCTAAATTAATTAATCGGAAAGAGATTTAAAGATATTTACGCAAGTCCGCTTTAAAACGATAATAATCATCAGTAACATATACGCTATAAGACATGGGGGAAAAAGCGGATTTGGGATTTTCAGATTTTTTTGGATTTTCGGATTTTTTTGGATTTTTTCGGATTTTTGTGGATTTTTAGATTTTGAAAATCCAAAAATCCAGCAGCAATTTCCTCTTGTAACTAATGGAATTTCGAGCTGAAATTTTTGCTATATGTAGGCCTTGTGGTCCTCAAAACATCCTAAAAGTTTCAGCGCAAACAGATCTTTTTTTCTGAAGATAATCCAATTACAAAAAATACTCACATTTCGCAGCATGATTGGAAAATCGAGTTTTCTTGAAAGTTGATTATCTTGAGAGAGAAACATCCGTTTACGCTGAAAATTTTAGAATATTCTAAGAACCACGCGGTCTACATATGGCAAAAATTTCAGCTCGAAATTCCTTCATTTACAAGAGGAAATCGCTGCTGGATTTTTGGATTTTTCTGGATTTTTCTGGATTTTCTGGATTTTTTTGGATTTGAAATCCAAAAAAATCCGCTTTTTCCCCCTTGCTATAAGAACTATAATCATCATCATCATAATTATCTAGCCCTTTAATTTCTCTAACATATATGTCAGTCTCCTTGAATAATGTCTCACATTAATCGACATACCTGATGTAAACGATTGCTTCTGTTGGATTTAAGCCATATATTCATTCTTGCACCAATTTCTTCATGTCAATTAAATTCAACTTCGCATTTCTATCATATATTTATGCGTTCATGTGATTGACTTCGATTATTAAATCTTATAGCTACTAGATATGTACGCAGCAGTAAATTTTGACGCCTCACGGGACTCTTCCATGCATATCGAAATTTCGACTAGCCGACCTCTGTAAATAGTTTTTCTGAGCATCCTCGTGCCTACATCGCCCCGTTCCGCTCGGCTCCTGTGAAATCCGAAAAAAGTTTCTATTTATAGAGTAGTTCATTTTTATTGATTTTGCTGATCTACATGTTTTTACGTAAGTTGTATAGCAAGATCGGCATGATAAAATTCTTTTAATGATAATATTGTAATCATTTTTATCGTTCATTATACGAAAACAATTCGATTCCCACATGAAGATAGTTTAACATGAATGCCTTCGTAAACTTCTCCGATTGTATGTTTTTCTTGTTGTTTTTTCAAGAATATTTTTATATTTGCTGTATTATATTAAATACTAATCGATGAAGATTGACCTAGAAAAGTAGAATCATTAGTAATTAAATGTGAGTAACGAGAGAACTATCTGAAATGATACCCTCTATTTTGAATGATTTACGTCATCTTCAATAGAGTATATCAGGATAGTAGAAATTCTATGATTCTTCCATCAAAAGTTATGACTCTTTTACTAAATTTTCAGTCCAATCTTAGGTATTTATGAGAAAAATCAAGATAGAAAATTAGAATATTCTACAAGTTTTAGCCAGAAATGATATCTATTTATTAAGACATGTAGCTTTTAAAAAATAGCCGACTGCTACAGATGGATCACAAAAGTCGAGTTTATTTGAAAATTGAATATCTCAAAGACTGAGGATTTTTTTCGGTTGAAACTTTGAGGATATTCTAAAGATTATAAGACTTAACTAAAGACAAAATTCCAATTTAAAATTTTCTACTTTGATTTTTCCCATGAGTACGTAAGATTGAATAAAAATTTCAATAATACAGTCATTATTTTGAAGGAAAGATCCATGGAAAGAACTTCTCTTGATATTCTTACTATCTTCATACATTCTATAGAATATGATAGAAATAATTCAAAATGGAGGCTGTCATCTCGCATCATTCCTTCACAAGTTTAAAAATTAGATGAAATTAAGTTTATATGTTTGCTCGTTAACACAAATCAATAATCGAAGTTCAATATTATAAGCAACAGAGAAAAAAAGAAACAAAGAAGCAATTAACTTGTTGGTAATAGGCCAGAAATAATGTATCAATAATTTTTGGTGATTCCCCGTCGTTCCCCGCAAACATTCTCTATCTACTCAAATCTGTGTATATTTATCTCCACCCGCTCGTCGCCACGTGAGGTTCATGGGTCAAAAGGCGTAGATTGTACATTTCTGATAGTGACCGTCTTAAGGCGTATTCTCTATATTCACTTCACGTTTGATCTCTCACTGTCCATTTAGGGTATATATGAATTCTTTAGTATTGGTTTAAGAGGAGACAAAAATCAATATAAATATATTAAAATAGACAAAGGTTTAATTCATGCATAGTGATCTACAATGCTTATGTATTAGAATTATATTAAATAAAACTGTTCACGAACGCACTATTACAAGACAGACTACGATACTATCCAATAAAATTCTTGATCAATTGTCATAAAAGCAATTCGATGCATGGATTGTAATGGCGCTTTAGATTTTAAAAAATGTTGATAAGTAGCATTCAGTAAATTTTTTATATCTTTTGAAGGAAGTAACTATTTATCTCGGCCTTGTGCTAATCGATGCAGGTAGAACTAGACTATTTACTCATTATCATAATGAACTGATCATATCGTAGAACACAAACTCAATGAACGAGTACAACATCCGGAGATGTGCGCTTGTTTGCTAAGTCTGTTATTCATGGTGCAGTTAATAAAAAAAATTATCTTCATCGTAGTATTTCGCTACCTAAGTTTCTCTTTTATATGTGAAAAACTTAAAACTGCATGCTAAAATTGTTACAACTCAGAAGAATGTAGAGAGAAAAGGCTGAATATTTTATGTATGGTTTTGTATTTCTACTATACCAAAATAGTTTTATCTTAGTCCTATTTAATTAATCGAAGATCTTTCTGTGAGTTAGTCTTAAAAAAAAATTAAAAATAAAGCATAAACGACTCCCTACGATTATGAATCGTAAATGATGCTAATTTTATTCTCTTTTAATTTTTATAGTTATAATACTAAAAATTCTTTTTGTTTATATTTAGAGATTTAGATCACAGACAGATGAAAGCCAGTATTCACCATCTGCCTGTACAATAAACAACGATGAAAATAATTACAAATTGTCACTGACTACTCAACAAAACAATTCAACAAAGAAACCCACTTTTACTACGCAAAATTCAATGTCGTCTACTATTGTGGATCAAAATAAAAAAGTTTTAACATATAATCGTTTTCTTGACGTAGATGAAGAACCCAAAAAAATGTTACAACCGATTGAAGGGTACCAGAAATTCCCACTTATATCTCTAGAAGAAGCCGTGAAACCTATCATTTTTCTTTGTCCTGACATAGAACGTCGTGTCTATATTGCCAAATCAAACTGCACAAAACCAGCACATGGACTTACTTGCGATGAATCGGCCGCAATCTATCTTTATACGATGGAATGGGATCCAAGTTCAGAATGTTTGTATGCTGTGTTAAATTCAACTCTTCGTACAGAGAATAGACACAAGTTGAAACCCTGGTTTTCTTATTTAAAGCTTTTTCTTACTGCATTAGATAAAATCCCATCCGGTAGCCTATCAATTTGGCGTGGAGTCCGTGTTGATCTTCAATCTGAATACGAAGTCAATAAAATCTACACTTGGTGGGCATTCTCATCGTGTACCAAAAACTTAACAGTTTTACAATCTGACTATCTTCTTGGTAAAACAGGAAAACGAACACTATTTAATATAGAATGTGAAAATGGAAAGGAAATTAAGCTGCATTCACATCATGCTGGAGAAGAAGAAATTCTTCTTTTACCTGCTACTCAATTTATTGTTAAAAGTATAATTAAACCTTCAACAAATGATCCTGATTTCACTATCATTCATTTGGAAGAAGTCAAACCGAAGTTTCCATTGCTTGAGTCGCCAAATTAGCTTGCTTTCAAAACAATCGTCTGTGTTAAAAATAGTTCCATTTCAACATTTGTTTACCGTTCTGTATTTTTTCTTTTTATTGAATAAAAAAGTTTCTTAGAACAGCCTCTTTAGGGCTGAAGTATAGAACTCACAGGTCTTCTTTAGCGCTGTTACACTAATATAAAACATCGAAAGTGATATACTTCTAACAAATGATGGTTGTTCTTATATGATGAAAAATTACCAATTAACCATCCGATTTTACTTATTTCTGTATTTCGTATATATTTATTTTGCTTAAATTTATCTTCCAAATAATGAAAAAAATTAATATTAATCCATTTTTTTTATAATGAATTATCCAACGTTTTACCATTAGGTTTTTTTCTCAATGAAATTTAATGTATGATAACTTAAAAATAAAATGCACTGAATTTTGTGGTACAACCACACATAGGAAGTCTCATGAAAGAAATGTTAACGAAATTAATATTTCTTAAGTACAATTTTGATCTTCTACACAAGATATCTTTCATTTATTATTCAATTGTTTTCAACTATATCGGTTTTTCATATTTGCTGTAAGAGTCGGAGCCGGGAAAGATCGGAACTGCCCAGCTTTGCTTGTAAATAAAATCACGGAGAAGCTGCGTGTTCTATTCTCTACTTCTTCGCGAATGTAGGGTATAGAGTAAGCACTAAGCACGATTATTATGAAAATTAAAATGTGGCTCCTCATCAGAGACAATACGCAAAACAGAACACAATGATCTCGACAGCATCTTTCATCATCGGTTTGGCCTTTCTAACTTGAAATATGTGAATAATAATTGGTGATGATATCCATCTTTGAATATCTAATACTAGATGTTGAGAAGTCATTGTCATTCGAATTATATCTCGTTGAAGTAACTTTATCATGGAATCATTTTCAATTCTATTTTGAGGATCGAATAGACTGTAAAAAAATAAGTCTGTGTGTTTGCACTCAGCAATGTACTGCAGTTTGTCACACATTTCTAATGTGTTGTCTTTTTTTTCTCAAATACGATAAGCATAAATAAAGAATGTGAAAGTAATAGGATGTTCTAATGGTAATACGTGAATTGAGTGGCTGAATATTTATCTTTTCAGTAAAGAAAAAGAAAAAAGAAAAAAGCAAAATGCGACTTTTCGTTTTGTGTTTATCTAACAGCATTTCGAAGCTCGTGATAATGACTTACAGTAAAGGCGCAATTCATGATTGTGATAAGGACGAAGAGAATAGTATGTAAAACTTCTCAAGCTCTCCCACACCCCACCCCTCACCTTCATCTCTCTTATATTCCAATTTGGATATATTTCCTTATTAGTAATTTTAACATTAATACATCGTATAATCTTGTGTTTTCTTTTGTTCAAAATATATACTCGTAAAATTTATATTATTTAGATTATTCGTGAATAACTTCAACAATGTTTATTGGTTTATTTATCGTATGTACAATATTTTACATTGTTTATGAAAAAAAATTAGTTGTTATATTACCTCAAATAATATTTGAATGGTTTGGTTATACAATTACAACAACACATTCATTATATGTAACAATTGGTATAATATCATTATTTTGTTTTTTATTAGGAACACGTCGTGTATTTAAATGGCCAATATTTTTATTTTTTATTTCATTTGTACTTGCTGAATTAATTCTTTATATATTATTACGATATTTTATTCGTTTATTAGAATCAATATTTATTCAACCATCAGCATTAACTAATGCTGAAAATTATGAAGAATGGTATGAATATGCTCTTAAAACAGATAAATTAGATGGAAAAGATATATGGAAAACAAATTCAGAATCAAAATATTATAATGAAGATTTAATTCGAAGATTTATTAATGAATTAAAAAGTTCTCGAGAATCGAATGATATTGAAAAACTTACTAAAATATTACAAACATGTATTCAAAAAAGTATGAATGGAATTCTTAATGAACAATTATATTCTAAAACATTAGTTGGAACAAAATATCTTATAGAAGAATATATTGAAGAAATTATAATTAGTTTAAAATATATAACAGAAAAAGTTCAAACAAATAAAGTTTGTAAAACACATGGTTTATCATCATCATCAATTGATTATTCTATAACAACTGTAGAAGCTGATGAAATGTATAATAGTGTTACAACAAATGAATCTAATGAACTTTCATCATTATTATCAAATTCGAATTTAACACAACAATTTAATAATAATTTAACAATAAATAATTCTTCTACAGAATTTGTTTTACAATCTTTAAAAGCTATGAAATCTCATTATGGTTCAACAGCATTATGTTTATCTGGTGGTGGTGGATTAGGTCATTATCATTGGGGTGTTATACAAGCATTATTATCTTCTGGTTATTTACCTAAAGTAATAAGTGGTACAAGTAGTGGAGCTGTTGTAGCAGCTGTTGTTTGTACACGATCAGATGATGAATTACGAATAACATTACAAGCTGAAAATCTTTTACCTCATTTAGATTGTTTTGATGCTCCTTGGATGGAACGATTAAAACGTTATTTTAAATATCGAGTTATGTTTGATAAAGATGTTTGGTTAAAAAAATTACAATGGTTTGCTGGTGCAGATAATTCCGAAAACTTTGGTTTAACATTTAAAGAAGCATATGATAAAACAGGTCGAATATTAAATATAACTGCAACAAGTGAACGAAAACATTCTCCACCACTTTGTCTTAATTATCGATCAACACCAAATGTAACAATTGCATCAGCTGTATTAGCATCAGCAGCTGTACCTGGTTTAATTAATCCAGTTCATTTAATTGAAAAAATTATTAATAAATATGGTCAAATAACATATCGTCCATTTCATGATGAACAAATTAAATTTCGTGATGGAAGTTTTGAAAATGATATACCATTAAATACATTATCAGAAGCATTTGGATGTAATTATTTTTTAGTAAGTCAAACAAATCCACATATAATACCATTTTTTTTTAATGCACGTGGACAAGGTGGATTACCATCAGGTTGGCGTTTACGTGGAGGTGGATATCGTGGTGGGTTTTTATTAGCATTTATTGAATTACTTTTAAAAGAAGATATGAAAAAAAATTTACGAGTTTTAGGTATATTAGATTTATTACCAGCTGTTTTTGAACAAGATTGGTCATTTTTATTTTTACAAGAATTTCAAGGACAAATAACTATGGTACCACGTGCAAGATTAATTGATTATTTTCGATTAATTAGTGATATTAAAGATATTAATATTGTTTTACATTATCTTCAAGAAGGAAAATTAACTGCATGGAGAAAATTTAGTATGATTAAAAATCGAGAAAAAATTCGATTAACATTAGAAGATTGTATACAAAAATTGGAAAATAAAATTGAATAAACATTATTACATTATTTATATTTTTATATTATATTAATAAGAGTGTAAATATTCTCATATATTTGATAATGATTAAAGTTTTCTTTTTTTTTTCTCAAAAAATGTCTTTATAAAAGTTGTTAATCTATTATTTGTGCTGTTATTTTTTTGCGAAATTTTAACAAATTAAAAAAAGAAATTAAAGATTTATAATTCTTATATACAGTTCAGCTCAAAAGTTTTATGCCATTGTTTGCAATTTTTTATGGGATAGATCAAAAGATTATCATAGAACTGATCAAATATTCATAACTGATTTTACCCGGAGATTGTAACAGATTTATTCTGATTCTAGCCATAGTTTTTCGTAGGATAAAAATTGTCTTTGACTGTACTCTGTAGGAATACTGTGCTTGAAAGTACGAATGTTCAAATGATCCAATTAAAAATGTCAATAATCAGAAAATACTTTAATTAACATGCTTGCAAAAATTTTCTGAATGAAAAATATGTGATTCCTATACTAGGATTACTACTTTTATGAGAAAGAAGCTCATAGATGTGGTCATTATTTTCCTCTTTATCTTCTCTATAAAAAAACTTCTATCACTATGATTCGAAATTACCAGAAAGACTGTGTAAATGGTTATAAAACATTCACATAATATGATTTAAGAAAGAGCGATAAATATTTATTTACTAGATTTGCGTTGATTTTTTTTCTCTATTCTTTAATTCCTTTTGATAACGAGATTAATATTAATTCTTTTATATTTAATTTGTTTTTTATCTATCTTTTAATTCCTTTCGATAACGAAAGTAGTATCAACTCGTGTATATATAGGTATTTTTTTTTCGATTATACTTCATCTTTAAAATAGAGCGATTGACATCTTGTTTTTATGAGTTTATCAATTTTCATAAATTTTTGAAATAAAATATAATAATCTGTTTTGATTAGCTATTTTTGTTCTATGTTTGAATAGTGACATACTGAAATATATTCCAGAGAGAGAAGAGAACTATTCAGAATATTTACTCTCATCTTTTTACTCGACCAGTTTTTATCATTTTATTGAATTTCTAGCATGTAAAGTATATTACATATGATACGAGCCGACAAAACATACGCTCAATAATGTATTAATTTCAAAATATGTTGTAGCTATTATCTTCTGAAATTTAAATAATAAAAGTGACAAATGTAAGTGAAATTGACATCTTAATTTTTAACAATAAAACAGTACATAGATAGGAATATATTTATTGATCTATCCGTGTATGTTTCTAAAACTTTATTGTTGTCTTCTGATTTCTAAGAACATCATTTAACTTCGAACGTATTTACACAACATCTACATTATGATCATAATGGACCTAGTACTCTCATCTTCTCATTGGATGTTGTCTCTGCTTTCGACGAATCTCTTCAGAAAATGAATAAATTCTAGAGAATCGGTGTGACTATCCTTTGGTTTATCTACACCTATGGTTAAGTTGTTGGTAATTCATGTGACAATATTATCGAAAGCCATTATGTCTTGCAGTAGCTGCTGGAAAGAAAATTTATTCTCTTTTCGATTACGTCTGATGCTTTGGCCAAAAACTGGTTTTTTAGTTTCAAGAAACATCTATATTAAAATGTTGCTATAAAATCGTATATCAACTAATTTCATCTCAAAGGTTTCATTTATTTTGAATAATAATCGTTATATTCTTTCTCATTGTCATTCGTCAACGATAATCTTGAAACCTCGACTTGAACAAGTAAAATAAGTTCTACTTTACTACTTCGGTGATATTTATACTGTTAAAAACTAGATGGTAGTATATAATAAATGAACCTCACAGTATTTTTTTATTTGATCCTTAGAGTTAATTGGTTTTTCAAAAGATGTGCCGTCTAAAAAAGTAGCTAACTTTCAAAACTAACGGATATTTTCATAATAATAATGTATATACAATTCCCTCTTTGACTAACACAGAACTCTTTTTTGAAAACATTCTCAGTTAGTATTCTTTCTAGATCTGTAATCAAAATATCTAATTTAATATATTTATATGATTCCTATCAAATTTTCCAATGTGTACCTAGGGGTCTTTTCTTGTCAGGCATAAAGAAGAATATAAGTTCAACTACCGTTGTAAGAAGTCTCGAAAAGAATGTTTCACATTCAATTTTAATATTTTTAGATGTCTTTTCGCAATCATTTGCTTGTAAAAAGATTGAGATACTTATTAGTTAATTGTGATGTTTGTAGAGTATGAGTGTGCATCTGTTCTATAATCATCAAATGAGCTGAAAACTTCAGAGAGGCTAAAAGAAAACATTTCAGAGCTGACTATGATAGGTAAATATACCATGAATATTCGGAAATACTTAAAGACGAACCCAAACTTGATCGATCTTTAGGGTACTTTGAAAATCATTCATAGACTTCAACAAATACTTTGGCGGGATGATCTATGTTTCGTATCAGCCTTTTCGAACATCTGACTATATGTCCGAGTGTTCGTAAATGAATTTTATTTTTAAAGATGTATTGCGAATGTTTGTAATGAATTATGTACAGGAGATTGTTAAGGAAGAAGCAGGAGAAATCCGACGGATTGATTAGGTGTTCCAAATAAGATACTTCTTGTTGTGTCTGATGAAGCTTTGAAGATCGTAGCGTACAAGATTGAATAACATCAGAAGGTATGAATTGACATTGACAGAATGTTCGAGAAAGAATTTACCCAGAAGATTATTATAAACATCAAAACTTTTCTTTCGATATTTTAGGAACAAGAATGATTAGAAGACTAGCATATTACTTCACATTCTCCCCCACAATTAGTAAAATTTAATCTATACGAAACGTAATTTTTTCCTTGGACATACATTTAAATACTCAATGCTATTTGATTTCGTTGATTAGTATCCGAATTCAGGCCACAACCATGAACCGACCCACGTCTTAGATAAAAAGCTAGAGTTTGCGTTTGATGTATGATGAACTTCAATATATTTCTCTCTATATGCAATCATCACACTGTTTCATTTCTTTATTATATATTTTGTTACTACTTCGCAGGAAATATTCAATAGATGAATACTTTGTTATCATAACATTGTTACCAATAAATTCCTGTTATTTTAGATAAAACATTTTGTTTTTATTGATACTTACCTTCAAAATAAAACCATTAATCATCTTTCTAAATATCTTTGTGTGAATAATATCAGTTGTTTTTCTATGTAAGTGAAACAAAAAAACAAAAAGTAAAAAGTTAGAAAGAAAGCTTTTTACATTCTGTTTTATTTAGTTTACATGGAAAAAAAAACTAGAAACGGTAAAAGAATGCCCAGTCGAAAGCAAGGAATAAAACGAAATATCAATAAAAGAGTATGTCATTTAAATTTTTATTGAAAAGAAATATTTATTCTCTTTAATTATAATAGCCTAAAATAGTGACGGTAAATATGAATGAATTATCGATTATTCCATCAGCAAAAGCGTATGTGCACTTCTTCATGTAATACTCCAAAAAAACTTCTACTTTTAGACGTAATAACATTCGGACAAAAACACGGCTCGTCATAATTTTTTCTGTTATCACTGCTGCTATTGTTATCACAACCGCTATTGTATTGCCGATTATTTTGACGAGTAATAAAGATATAGTGACAGAAACGACTGTGACAGTTACAACCACTTCAAAAATAATTCTATCAACAAATTCAACTTCTACAAGATCAACACCAACAGCTTCGACTTCAAAAATCACAACAGAAACAACTACACCAACAAATTCAATTTCTACAAGATTAACAACACAAACGTCGGCGTCAACAAGCACGACAGAGACAACTACTTCAAGAGTTTCTACGTCAACGACAAAGTTAACTATTGAAGCAACGTTCAAAGCAACCTCAGAAACAAGCTTCAGAGAAACTATAGAAACAACTTTCAGGAAAACTACGGAAGCGATCTCTGCGTCAATTACAGAGGTAAACTCCACAACAGCCGAAGAGTCTACTACAGAAGTAACCTTCGCAGTAACTACAGAGCCGATCTCCACGTCAGTCACAGAATTAACCACACAAAGCGGTAAAGTAAATGTTTTAACTAAGAACAAACTTTTCATGTTTCTTGGATTTCCATAATCATCTTTCTTACAATGAAAATGTTTGTATTGTAAATTAATAAGATAAGATATATTCAGTTCAAATTGAAGATCTCATTATGAAACTAACTATTTCAAAATATGAATTGTTCTTGACATGTATGAATGAAGTTATTTCTAATGTAAGTCGACAAGCTCTATTCAACCATTAGGAAAAGATAAAAATAAACTCTATTGAAATTTCGAATCCTTGATGCCTTGACATATATTGTAAATATATTGTAAATATATTAAAATTTGAATAACTTCGTTCAGATGCGTCAACACTAACTCATATTTTGCAAGGTTTATTTTGATGCCGAGACCTTTCTTTGAACTTGCATATATCTAATCATATTAACTTACGACATCAACATCTTCATTAACAGAAAAGAATATTCACGTAACTTCTTATTTAATCATTGAATGTACATATGTCCTAACTGCCTTCGCATGATAGGTTGTAATAAAAGAAACATACCACGAAACCATTCCTAATTAAGACATTATATTTTAGTATTTCAAAAGCGTTGGAACACAAATGGATCGACTGTGGCTGGTACAGGTATACGCGGTGCTGGTTCCAATCAGTTAGCCAGACCATATGGCATCAAAATTGATGCTACCGATACACTCTATATTGCTGATACAGCCAATAATCGAGTACAAAAATGGCTAATAGACGCAACAGATGGTATAACAATTGCAGGTCAAGCTAATGGAGTAGCTGGCGCCGGTGCAAACCATTTCAATCGTACAGGAAGTCTCGTTGTCGATTTAAATGGTAATGTTTATGTAACTGATTCATGGAATCATAGAGTTCAATTTTGGGCAAATGGATCAACTACAGGCATGTCAATTACTGGAACAGGTAAAACAGTTTGACCTTGAATGATACATAGTGCATATGTATCATATGGAAATCTATCATAATTCACTTTTTCTAATAAGAAATAGGTTTTGTTTCTCATCTACTATGCACCATGCATTATATTTTAATATAAAAGTCGTAAAAAGTTGAATTAAATACTGTCAATAGCCAAGAAAAAAATCAGCTGAAGAGATGGTACCATATACTAAAGGGAAAATCGATTATCTAAGATGTATTTTTCATTAACCCATACAATTGTTAATTGTCTAAAATTTTCATGAAAGAATTAGAGAACATAAATATATCAGGAAAATCCCGAAATGAGAGAAGAAAAACAGAAATAGGTCAATCACAATATTGTTTGATCATTTTTTCAACTTTGTGATTAAAACTTAAGTTTTCTTTTGAATATCATTTATGAACATCTGTAGAACTGGTACCAGCTCTGAATTTTAGGAATTGGACCTAGCAAATAAAATGGCATAAGCTCTAGTATTGTGATGAAACGATATAAATGTGCTTTATATAATGAAATCCCGAAAAATGGAAAAAAACAAAATGCTCACTAGTGATATTTTGCACTTTTGAGCATTTGTTTCTTCAGTATTCTCTCACTAAATATTGCATTACACGATCCGTTAAGTTTAACTTTTTTATACTTAATCAAGTGAATCAGTTCTGTTGATAAAGAAAGAACACTAATGCTAGTGATATTGTTATGTTAATTGAAAAATCTGTATGCTTTTCATTGTGTTGCAAATATAAAAACTGATTTGTAATGTAATATTTAAATAAAAATTGCATTGATCAATATTCATGAAGATTGTATATAAATGTCTTTGTAGGTGGCTTGGGACCTGGAAACAATCAGTTTTGGGATCCGTATGGTATTGCAATTGATCCAAACTCTGATACACTTTATATAAGTGATTATAGTAATCATCGAGTGATGGAATACTTGCCAGGTGCAACGACTGGCACTGTAGTAGCAGGTGGTAATGGAGAAGGAATGAATAGTTCTCAATTGAGTCAACCATTTGGTCTTTACTTTGATTCGACATCGAATAGTCTTGTAATTGCAAATAGTGGAGCTAATAATATTGTTCGTTGGATAATCGGACAAAGCAATTGGACACTTCTTGCTGGTGATATTGATGGGAGTAGTGGTAGTTCTGCAACATTATTATCTAGTCCTAGGGGTGTGACATTTGACTCTCTAGGTAATATGTATGTTGCAGATACAAACAATCATCGTATCCAACTTTTTTTACCTGGTCAAACAGATGGTGTAACAATTGCTGGTGTTACTGGTTTACCCAATGCTACAACGAATACATTGGAGGGTCCCTATGCGGTTACATTCGATAGTCAAGATAATATGTACGTAGCTGATACAGAAAATCATCGAATACAAAAGTTTTTTCGCTATTAAGAAATGTTTCAATAATTGTTATGAAACTTTAATGAACCTTTTATCATGTATTAATATTTAATAAAATATTTTATCACGTTGATTGATCCTATTTACATACACATTTATACATTTCTCTCTTTTTTAATTATTTTCTCTGAATCTTCTTTACTTTTCTTATATACAAGAAATTAATTAAAAGATTTCATTGTTCTTACAAAAATAATCACCGAGAATTTCTCTACACATTGACATATTTTACTCTATCTAAATAAGTCTTATAATTTTTATATTAATTAATTTTTATTTTCTCACTTTTTCTATTGTACAATCTAGCTAAAATGTACTAAACAAGATTGAATAACATGAACCATAATTTAGTTTTTTCAATAAATATTCAAGTAAAGAGACGAAGGTTCAATGAATTATTCATAATTTTTCAAGAAAAAGTCAGAAATGTCGAAAAACTCCATAATATATACAGTAGATATTGGATTACAATATCTCTAAATTGAAATTGAAAACGTACTCAATCAAGGAAATCAGACAATGTTTTCCCACAAAACCATTATAACCTTTTAGAAAACTTTTAAAAGATTTTATTTTAAAAAAGACTTCTATCTCCATCCACCTTCTTTCTAACGATGAAAAGTCAAGTTCAATAGCTGCCAGCATTCGCGAATTATTCAACAAACAATATAGTATATTCTATTAGTTAACGAATTGACATTTTGATAAACTAAAGCTTTTAGTGTGTTATATGTATAATAGAAATTTTAACTTAATAAATTAGAAAAAATATTCATCACATCTTTTTTATATATCTTGCAATAGAAGCAGTTTCTCACCTATTTCAGAATATCTGTATCAACAATTATGAAAGATGGCAATTTTATGTAAGTTATTCAGTGTTTACTGTCTTTTACAACAAACGATCGTTAATAAAGAAAGTATGCCAATATTTCTATCATATTTATCTTTTCGTTCTGCCGATGCGTTATGCACAGCGAAGAATATGAACCTCTTTGAGAGAATCGAGAATGCAACGCTATTTCCTTCGTTCTATGGTAATCCTTCAAAATAAATAAATTGACATAATATCTCATTTTCTGTCGATTTAAAATCTTTATTTCACTATAACCACACCTTTCAAAGGCTTTGATACAATTGCGATTTTATCTCAAGAGATATTTCAATGAAATAGTTGCTCTATGAAGAAAACGAATGATGTATTTATACAGTATAATCGAATAAAAAAAGAAAGAACACTGACTACATTACATCAGACAATTTTCTTCAGTGTGCACATGGTCGACAGAACGGAAAGAAAAAGAAAAAAATATATCGGCGTGCATTCTTCATTAACGATCATACTTCGTTGTGACACAGCTGAAGAAAAAGATAGTGAATACGGGATATGAAAAAATAACACGAAACTTTCATCTTCTACAATTATTCTTATTGATGTATTATTTTCTCAAAAATATTTTTCACTTATTGCTTTAGATCACACATGACTAGCAATTGAAATAATTATTCTTTCACATTTAACATATACAATGTTAGTCAGCCGTAAAATAAACACTTGAATAAATACATACATAAATCACAAGGTGCAATTTTAATATATTTTAATATATATATATATAAACTAGTTGTCAATCATGGTCAATACTACACGTTCATTTGCTTATGTTGAACCGACGATTGTCTCTTTATTGATTCTATCCTCATTCATTTATTTTCTCAATGTTGCTCGTTCAATTGCAAATCGTCTATTTTATGCTGGTCTTATTGGTGAGATTCTCATTGGTATTATCTATGCTACACCTCTATCGAATATTTTAAAAACTGAATGGGAACAAACAATACTTGATTTTGGTTATTTAGGATTATTATTATTAGTTTTTGAAGGTGGATTAGGTACACGTCTTGATTTCTTAGCTGTTAAAAGTAATCTATTTCTTTCATCTATTATTGGTCTTACTGGAATTTTAACACCTATTGGTTTATCATTTCTTGTTTGTACATTTGGATTTAAATTTAATCTTTTAGAATCATTTACAATGGGTGCATCATTAAGTGCAACAAGTCTTGGTACAACATTTGCTATTCTTTCATCACAAGGTACATATCAATTAAATAAAAGTCGAATGGGGACTATATTAGTTGGTGCAGCTCTATTAGATGATATATCAGGTTTAGTTATTGCAAGTGTTATTGAAAAACTTAAATATTTAGGACAAGAAAATCTTCCTTGGTTAATTTCAAAACCAATTGTTTCATCAATAGTTATGATGTTGATTTCTATCTTATTAGCACGTTTAATATTCGGACGATTATGGATTAAATTAAATTTTAAAAATGATATTATCAAACGATATTCAGATCATCTGTTACTATTCGTTTTCATTTTTACTTTATCGGCAACTGTTACAATTGCAGCATATACTAGTGCATCGACGTTAATTGGTGCTTATTGTTGTGGTGCTATATTAAAACATCTTGATGATTGTCAAATGAAACTTAATAATGTTGATAATAATACAATATTATTTAAACATGTATTTGAAAAATATATTATAGTAATGAAAGAATATATATTTGCACCATTTTTCTTTGCATCAATTGGTTTTGCTGTACCATTTCTTGATTTATGGCATGGACAAGAACTTTGGCAAGGTATTTTATATGCTCTATTGATGATTGTGGGAAAATTTATTACTGGTATATGGATTGTTGTTTGGACATATGTTTCATCTCGTTCGAAGAAGCTACCAGTAAATATCTTACCGACAACACCGGTATGTTAAATACAATGGTGCAAACTCTTTTTTTCTACTTATGCCTTTCTAATAATAGAGAAAGAGACTAGATTTTACAGTTAACATTATTTGATTATTTATAGGTTGAAATATCAATGATTGAACGAGTATCAACATTACCATCCTCCTCAACACCTGTACTCATCGCTCATCGGCGACCATCTTTTTCTGCTAATACTACTCATAATGAACCAATCGAAACAACTGCATCAATACCATCACAAGCAAGAAGAAAAGTTAGAGGTGTTTATCCTGCTTTAATAGTCGGTTTAGGTATGGTATCTCGTGGTGAAATTGGATTTCTTATTGCAAATATTGGTTTTTCAGCAAGTATTTTATCAACAAAAGCATTTATTGTTACTACTTGGGCTATACTATTAAATACAATTCTTGGACCAATTGCTGTTGGATTGATTGTAAAATTTTTAGGACCAAAACTAAGCGATGGATTATGGGTAGATTAATTGACAAATAATTAGAACATTGAAATATGAATCATATAAACGAATCTCATATTTGTATTCACATTTTTTCTATATTCGTGTTTTTTTTTGTTGAATACTATTTGCAAAATCTTAGAGAATCAATTATTCTTAAAAAGTAACTGAGTAATAAGAAAAAATAGATTAATTCAGTATTTTTTGCTTACAATTTCTAAACAATCAACGAAGCATATTTGATAAAATTAAGCAGCAACTAAAGAGGAAATAGCAGACTTTAGGACTCCAGAATTCTGGATCTCCATAGGATTCTATGTGATTCTAAGTGGCTCCAAGGATCGGCTGTTTTCTTCTTGAATGAATTATACAAAAATTTGCCGTCACTACAATGGTTTTCAAGAAATTCTTCAAAAAAACCTTTCGGAGAAGTACTAAATCAATCTAGCTAGATTGAATTCATTAGGCATAACTAGACTTTTGGCTGTTGAAGACGAAAGTATTCAACACGATACAAACTCATGCATTTCTTCACTAGCTTTAAAAACGAAGCTGTTATTGTCGTCGTCATAGACACTCTTCTCATTCACCTAACATACAACTTTTAATAAATATTCGAAACGAAAATATTAATTCATAAGCGTGTGTAAATATTGAAAGTGTTTCAAGATAACTGCAACATTATTTGTTTTGTAATGCAGTCTTGATAATTCTCCTAACAGATGTATTGTTGAAAACTCTACAAAAAGAAAATGCTGAATCAAGTTATTACTAATATGTTCTGATAATTTTTCCATACGCAAAATGAAATACTATATTTTAGTGATACTTCTCACCAGTTTTGAATTTATATAAAGATGCTTAAACATTATAGTAAAACACAGAAAAATCTTTTATCAGAGTTTTTATTAGTAGCTTAATATAAATCTGTTTCAAAATGAGTCTACTATAATAACTTATATTTAATATCATAGTTTGTTTTTTGAAAAGTATTTGCATATCAACACTTAATATTTCTCTTGAATTTTTTTCTAATTTAATCAAAACACAATATTCTTCATATTATAGAATACTATATTTATCAGAAAGAAGTTATACTATTCATTATCTAACTGCTTTATTTCTATATTAAATATATAGAAACAATATTAGAAAAACGTATATCTTTAATAGTCAGAATACAGCAAATGTCTAATGAAATATAACAATGGTACTTGACTACATATCAGTATTCAGTTATTGAATCTTAGTAAGTTGAATAATCATATTGTACTATTCTTTAAACTGTGATTAATGGCTTCGATTCTCTATTAGATTGTAATCCTATTCCACTGACGAATTCGATCAGATTGTGGTATTAAAATATGAATATGATTTTGTGAACTGGTGACTGATAGCAAGGCTCACGACAGTGAAGGATATGTGGACTTGTCCCCTCTCCTGAAACTGAAAATCGGTAAAATTTTTTTTCAATTTTAAAAAATCTCTTTGAAATAGTTTAGCAGATACCTTTTAGGAATGTTTCGAGTGGAAACAGGAGTCAAGATATGAATCCTCTTTGAATTGGAATGTTAATGAAAAACATGAAGTTATGTGTAAATTTGAATAATTCAACCTATGCTTTACAATTTATCAGATTTGATAAAATTCTGATGAAATCAACATTTGAGTAAATTTTACACAAATCCATAAGATTCCATTATTGAATTGATTCTTTCGAGTATTCAATCAAAACTTGCATGACGTTGATAAAATAATAAATATTCGCTTAAAACTAAGATCAATGTACATTTACCAAAAATTAAATTATTTTTTTAAGTAAAACAATCGAATATTATCATGTTAGATGTTACAACTTACGAAGATGATCAAAGAAATACGAATGTTTTCGTCAATGAAAGAGAAAAAAATGCAATTATTTTGGACAAAATTTATAAATAAACTTTGCATATACAGAAACCATAGATATACTCTTTTTTTTCTCTTGTCATCTGAAGCAGACATATAATCATGTTTTTTTAAGCATTATATAAAATAATTAAATCCATGCATAAATCAAGCTGAATATAATGATTCTATTTTCTTAAAATAGTATTAATGTATGAATGTAAAATACAACAACAACAAATTCAGTTAAACAATAATGAATCAATCATTGTCATCCATTGAAAGCACAGGAGGCGAATATGTTCGATATTCACAACCGATATTACCTACCCTAAAAAAACATGTTCGTTACAGTCGTCATCTTTCACTTCAATATGAAGGAATATCTTCAAGCAGAAAACCTCGATTTATCATTCATGCAACTATTCGATCTCCAAAAACTAATCGCTGTCAAAAAGAAAACAAATCTATAGCATCCGAACATGACTTACATTCAGTTAGATATTTTATATACAATCATATTTATCTTGTATTCATATTCTACATTTAAATAGATATCAACTATTTTAACAGCTCGTTATCGTCAAGATAAAACAAACAATTCAAATTTTATTCGAAACTCAATTGAAGAAACTGCAAATCCACAACGTTCTCATAATGATAATACAGACTCGAGACGGCATCAATCTTTATCGAAGGTAAGAAATATTTGATATTCCTCAAATTATTATAAACAATCGATTATGATATAATTCTCATTATTTTCTAACTAATATGTAATCAATCTGAAATTGTTTTATAAACCACTTTAAGATTGAAAATAATATACAAATAGTCATCGATTGTGACACAGATGAACATTTGTCTGTTTTATATACTTATTCTTGACGAATTTTTATCTAACAGATGTTTCTCTTATATTCAATCACATTATACACATGTCATGATCTTATTTTGGTTATATTTTCTTTTCTTTTTTCATTATACAATAGTCGACTCACAATAGTTGGAGTGACACTCGTAGAAATAATTATCTCCAAGAACAGAATTATAACTTATCAAAAATGAAAGAAAAAAGGAATGATGACAATACGTTAGAAAAACAAAAGTTTTCATTATACACAAGTAAAGTAAGTAACTATCGAATAATTTCAATTATATTTTTAACAAAAAAGAATCGTTGTATTGAAATAATAATTTATTTGTTAGAGTTTCATCAATAATGATTCAGGTTTATCTACAAATCATAATAAAACTACAGTAAGACTTTTTTATATGTTTGCTTTAATCTAATTAATTGAATACAATAGAATAAACAAGAATTGTGGTCCAATACAAAAGAATTTTATGAAAATTCAATATCAAAGAAAAACAAAAGGTTATTTATCTTTCTTTTAATTTTTCTTTATAAATATGTTGATACAGATATCTAGGTGCTTATCCATGCCCATGCCAATGTTCATGTCTACTTACCTCTTTACTTGCTGCTCTTCTTTTGGGTATAGCTATCGCTGCAGTTCTTATGGCCACTTTGATTAAACCGATAACGACAATAAATGAATCAACAACAATCTCAACGATAACAACCCAATCAACAATAGTCTTGACAACAACAATAACCCCAACAACAACAAGTGGATCAACAACAACTTCCATGACAACATCCTCAACGACAACAACCGAAACGATAACAACTGAAACAACAACGTCAACGACAACAACTGAAACAACAACAACGTCAACGATAACAACGTCAACTGAAACGACAACAACGTCAGCAACAACAACTGAAACGACAACAACGTCAGCAACAACAACTGAAACAACAATAACGTCAGCAACAACAACTGAAACGACAACAACTGAAACAACAACAACGTCAATGACAACAACGACAACTGAAACGACAACGACAACAACTGAAACAACAACGTCAACGACAACAAGTGAATTAGCAACCTCATCGACAACAACTGAATTGACAACAACCCTGACGATAATAACTACGTCAACAACCACAACTGAATCAACAACAACTTCTACGACAACCTCATCGACAACAACTGAATTGACAACAACCTTGACGATAATAACTACGTCAACAACAACAACTTCTACGACAACCATATCAACAACAACTTCTACGACA
>JAJEKB010020897.1:736199-757097 GCA_022393335.1 Macrotrachela quadricornifera
TCTACGACAACCATATCAACAACAACTTCTACGACAACCATATCAACGAAAACTTCTACGACAACAACTGTATCAACAACAGCATCCACTACAGTAGCAAGTAAGATCTTGACTATTCTCCTTCTCAGAAACTAATATCCATTCAGAAAAAAAGCCGGACTGATATTTTTTGAATAATGTCTGACAGTAATAGGATAGACAACTACGGTTTTTATCATTGGAAAGATAAGATATAGACACATCGGACTGTATAGTAAGGAATGATTTCATTTAGGTTTTTCAAAGATTTAAATGGATATCTTTCACAACCACAGATAACTAAAATGAATTTTCAATAATCAAGTATGCATGTGAACCGCTAATTGAAGACTTACGGAAGTGTGCAAGATCCAGACTTTTAGATTTAATCGTCCCAAGGTGTTAGGCATTCTAATCAAAATCCTCGCAAGGGAACCTTCCTAGGTGTCGGAGAGCTTTTGAGTCGGAGTTTAGTGCATTTTATAGGTCTCAGTGAATTATATATATGGTTAAAAAAATTCGAGCCCATGGCATGTTCCTAACGAGATGTTGAGGTTCTAGTGAATTTCCCTTATAGAACCCTACTTTTCCAGCACAAACTTATTATCGAATTTTTGACATGACACTTGATCCACATAAAGACTTCAACTAAACTAGGTTGCAGAAAAAAATTCAGAAGTTTTCGACGAAATCTCTTCGAGATATGAAGATTTCAAAAAATACACATTGTATATACATGGGGCACTACAAAAGTTTTTCAGCCAGTCCTTACGACAAATATTCAGAGATTGGTCTAATGTATTTTTTCAAACTAATGTTCTTCAGCATCACTGCACCAGTGCACTCGAATAGACTGGTCTTCGAAGCAGCTTTAAAAGTCTTCTTTTGTGAGACTACCAATGATTTGTTCTAAAGCTGTTAACATTGCGTTGCCGTCGTCGAACTAAATTCCACGTGGTTGATTCTTGAGTTTTGGAAATACGGAGAAGTCACAGGGACTTAGATCTGGAGAATATGAAGGATTTGGATATGTGGTTCTACATGATTTTCGGTTAAAAATTCGTTGGTAATCCAAGCTCAATGTGATGTTGCATTATCATCATGAAGAATGAGACCTTGAAGACCGCTCCTTGGTTGTTTTTCTGATACAGTTTTGAAGACTTACGGTAGGCAGGTGTTGAAATCCCAGCTTGCATTTAGTGTTACACCAATTTCTAATGGTACCGCCTTGATTAAGCTCGATTTCATAAAGGAAACAGTCACCATTCTTTTGCCTGAACTTTTGTTGCGATGAACTTTAATTGGACGTGAATTAGCTTTTTACATCCAAACTTTTCATTGCTCTTTTGTTTTTGGGTCATAATGATAGAACCAAGATTCATCACCAGTTATAATGTCAAATACATGACGGAATTGATCGCCTTCGAATCTCTTCAGCGATTGACGGCAAAATTCAATACGCCACTGTTTTTTGGCCATTGGTTAACTGATGTGGCACCTACCGAGCATAAACTTTGCGTAGCTTCAAATAATCATGAATAATTAAATATATTGCTGGCGAATGAATACCTAAGATGTCTTCTATCTGCTTGTATGTTGAATGAGGATCATTTTCAATTATTGTTCGTTGATAGATGTTCGAGGACGACCTGGGCGGAGAGCATCTTTAACACTAAAGTTATTTCGCTGGAATTCATGAAACCAACGGAGGACTGTGGTGTCACAAGGTGCTTGATTTCCTCATATTTGCACCAAATAGGCATGGCTTTCATTATATGCTAAATCAATTTTCTAGTCATAGAAAAATCATAGTCTGAAATTGTTCACGTGAGAGTGATTCGAAAGAAATGAAAAAATACAACGATGGGTAATCTGTGGAAGTCTGAAATTTTGCACATAATCCTAAATATGTTTAGTCATTATAATAGAATAGATGTCCTCAAATTACGACTTTTAGAAGAGCCGGACTGCAAAACTTTTGTAGTGCTCTACGTACTATCTATAGAAAAAAAGGTCTTACCTTGTCACCTTCATATCTCGAAGAGACTTCGTCGAAAACTTCTGAATTTTTTTTCTGGAAGCTAGTTTAGTTGAAGACTTTATGTGGATAAAGTTTCATGTCTAAAATTCGAAAATAAGTTTGTGCTGGAGAAATCCGATCCTATAAGGGAAATTTACTAGAACCTCGATACCTTGTCAGGAACATGCCATGGGCTCGAACTCTTTTAACCATAAACATAATTGACTGAGACCTATAAAATGCACTAAATCCCGACTCAAAAGCTCTCTGGTACTTGGGAAGGTTCTCTTGTTAGCCGATTTTTCTACCAATTTCTATGAAAATAGATTATTTTTTTTACATTTTTCTTGTTTTATAGAAAAACAATTTTGGGACACTTTTGTAGGAAATTTATTCAAGGAAACTCATAGCATATGATTCGATGTGCTTTCATCTGCTCTTTTCATCGATGAAAGCAGTAGCTCTCTTCCTCGTTCCTATAAGAAAGTTATTCGAAAAATATTCATCCACATATTTTTTTTAACGGGCATTAGTTTCAATGAAAGAAGAGCTACTGTTACATTTAAATAAAAACGTTCAATAACTGTAGATCATTTCAAGTCATTTTATGAAAAATCAAGCAATAGTCGATGTAATGATAGTAGGAAAAGCATTGAAAGTTTAATTGAAATATGATAATATGATCTAAAATAATTAAGTTTTTGAAAAAAATGCATATTCAATGGTAATTTTGATACGAAAAAAATCAAGTTTTTCTTTCATTAGAACATATCTGTATCGTATCATTTAGAAATGTTTTTGATTAATTTTAGCTCCCCTTTTATTTTATTGATCAACTATCAGAATGACAATCATTACCACTATATAGATTTTCTAGAACGAAACTTCATTTCATTATTGTTTTTTTATTTAGCTACAGTCTCGTGTGCCGTACTACCAAATGCTACTGAGAGCTACATAAATTGGCCTAATACTTATACGCAGAAGACGTATAATTACACAGCTTTATTTACAGGTGTTGGTGTGCTTGAATTTGGATTTACTAGTCAGAATGGAAATGATCAATGGTATTTAGATGACGTTAGCATCATAAATATAAACGCATCCAATACGGAAATGCTTATCAATGGTGATTTTGAAAATGGTACTCTGATCGGATGGCAATTACTATGCACTTCTAATTGTATGTCAGACTCGGGTATTATTTCAAGTACATCAACTCATAAAGGTTTATATCGTTACAAAGATGCATGTAAAAAAAAATATGATTTTTTACGACAAACATTTTCTAAGACGATCGGACATATTTATTCACTAAGCTTCTGGTTTAAAACTGATTCACACGGTGGTCAAGAAGCTTTTTTCAGAATAAATTAAAATACAAGTATTAGTGTATTAAAAAAAAGTCTTTTTTCAACATTAAATATTTTAATAAAGATAGAGAAGCTTAGAAAATTATAAAATTTGAGAAAAATAATAAACGTTAAATACCAAATAATTTATATATTTAAACTCATTAGACTGATCTATTTCAGATAACTTCGCTCATTCTAATGAATGGTAACAAACACGAAGAAAATCGTTAGTAAGAATAGCCTTTTGAGTCTTCTATAAAATCTTTTTAAGAATCGTTCTCATCCAATATGCTTCAATATTTGAAAAATAAAATTTATATGAATGAATCAAAAATTTCACAGTAGAGGATGAGAGACGAATAGTATATTTAAAAGATATTGATTAGGCTTTTTGCTTCATTTTGATCATATACAATCAAACTAAATGTAACATGAGAAGTTCTAATTTGTTCGAATAATTATTTAATAAACAATATGATGAACATATCCATTTTTTCATCAGTTAATATTGTAAAAAGTTATTTTATTGCATTCAATGGTAATAATACTGTTTCGACTGTTTTGGATGTTGTAGTTGTTAATTCAATACGAATGGCATAGAATAGAAATGAATCTGGATCAAATAGTGATGTTACTTTTGTGTCTGAAGTGCTAATGAATTCAATAAGTTCTTCAGTTTTTCTATTTTTCTTAGCATTAAATTGATTAGTACGTATTTGTGTTTTATCCATGAATGCATATCGTTCCATATTACCAATAATGAGACAATTATTTTTATCAATGTAAATGACAGTATAAATACGTTCGTCACATTCGCAATCATCTGCATAAACAAATGCAATTAATTCTTTTATATCATTTTCCTTCTCTTCAAGAAATATTTCTTTTGTAATTAATTCCAGAGGTTTATTCATTTGTTCAACAATAAGAGAACACATTTTTGTTTGATTATCGGTGACAATAATTTTGAGTTTGAGTGGTTGTGGAAGACTTCGATGGGCACGAGAACGAGTAGTATTATTTCTATTAGGATTACCTTTTACTCGAATAGCAGCATGTATGGAAACTGATACTAGTTTATCAGGTTCAATATTTAAAAAAGATGAAACTAATTTTCGTCGATTGTCTTGTCGTGCGGATTCAATCTCGATTTTGGCATCCTGACAATCGAGCCATTTTTCATCATACCATTGATATTGAACATGAACTTGAGCAATTGCAATTGGTTTTTCCACAGGTGCTGATCTTTTATGCATTAAAATTTCAGGTAATACAGTCGGTTTTTTTGAAATAATTATATTAGTAATGGTTATAAAATTGCGAAAATGACCATCACGAGCAAATAATTCTTGTTCTATGTCAACAATGCTCTCCTTTCCTTGATTCATACGAATAGACGAATCGCCTTCACATTCGTGCTTGCCTATTTGAACCGTTGGAATTTTAGTATCAAGGACTGGTCCTGTTTTAATTGATGATGGAATTGTTTTCTTTAATTCATCCAGTCGTGTTTGTGTTTGTGCAAGAATTTCAATAGTATTTTCCTTCGAATGATCTGATAAAGATATTATTTCTCCTTTTTCAATAGTTTTTATAGATTCATTAAGATGAATTCGAAGTTTATCACTTCGAATATTTTCAGTATCACTTGTTTTCAAACTACCGATAAGAAATAGAGTATTATTCGATATAGAATCTTGCATCCAAACAGCTTTGATAAACCATTCCGATGAAGATACTTTAGGAATTATCATCTGCAAACAATTAGTTTCTAAATAATAAAAACTAAGATATACAGAATATATGATTATATTTTTAAAAATTTACCATTGTGTTTATCATGTGCAATAGTTAACAATTCAAATATATTGTACAAATATAATTCTTGTATGTTTTTACCACCGTATAAATATATGTAAAGTTTTCCAGTATCATTAATACCCACAGTGAGACTCTTTTTAATGTTATCACTAGGATCATGTTCTTCAAGTGTTAACCATTCTTCTTCAGTGTTCAATGTGCTTCGATTTTTGGCAATAAATTGATTCATGTCAATACATACTAACTTCTCGTTATTAGTAAGAACATGAGCACAAATATTATGTTTCATTAAGAGATAACCATCATCAGTAACAAGATGCACTAAATGTATGTTGTAACAACCGAATTGCGAAACAATAAAGTCTTGAAGAGCGGTGATAAGTTTACCGATAGTTGTTGTGGCTGGTGAATCAATGACATACATAAATTTTAAGGAAGGACTATTTTGTTTTCTGCTATCAGTATACTCGATTTTGATACGTAATGATGATGACATTGTTATGTATTAGTGTGTGTATGTTAATAGCTTCCTAATTTTTATACTGATAACTTTTTTGTGTTGATAAACGAACAGATTGTAAGATAGAAGAAAAAGAGAAAAACTGTTGCCATTTTGAAGAAAAACTTCATCGGACGAATGACAAGAAAAAAAGTATATTTTTTTTCTAACTATTCTTCACAGCTGAATTAAAGTTATGTAGGCGATGAACGTTTTTTTTTCCTTTTTCTACTCAGTGATGAATACTAGATGAAGCAACGCTCATTTTTTCTCTGTGCATTCATATATATTGCCATGCTTGTTTTGTGCTATCATTCTTTTTCTTTTTCACCAATCAACACGTTTCCTTTTTTTTCTAACACTCCATAACCAAACAGATACAAGCATGTCGCAGGATTTTTCTAATAAATGTAAATTGAGACGCATAATAGGAAAGCTATCGTCAAAGTCATTAAAATTTTGAGCATTTTTCAAATTTCTTCCCATATCAGTCTGCTATTCATTTCATCATCTATTGTAATATAATCAAATATTTTTATGCGTTATATGTACAGAAAATTTTAATTCATCAATATAGACTTAAGAAAAATTGTTGTTGGAACATTATAAATTTATTTATCTCGTATAGCATTGATGGACGATTTCTCTTGTACAAATATGATAATGAACAAAATCTTTTAAATTTATTGTTTTTCAGACTCCCCATCTCCTTCTCATAGACAGCTACCCTTGATTACCCCCAGGCACGAATTTTTATTGTACATTTATCAGATTATACATATTAGTTGCGTTTTATATTAATAAATTATAATAAATAATAGTTGTATAGCAATGAAGAAGAAACAAAACTTGTTTCTTGTTCGTTATTAATTATTTTTTGATTGTAGCAAGTCAACACAATAATAATAATAAAAATTTTCTAAATAATAAATGAATGTATATATATACATATTTAGTTTTTAATTTTTATTATAAATAATTAAATAAATGAATAATTATGCGAGGCCTTTCGAATTGTTCTTTATCAAGCAGGGCTGTTGCGATCGGATGCATGGACGAGTCATTCTTCCTTCCCTTCAAATCTTAACCCTTTCACCGCGATGGATCCCACCGGTGGGACCTACTTTGCATTTCATATTCTAATTTCGAAATACGTCTTATTAAGAAAACCGCATAAACCATAAGACGCAGCGTGAAAAGCTCTACAATCCTCATACTAAAGCTTATTTTAATTGTCTAATTTTTGTTTTGAAAGAATATAAAAACTCTGTTTGACTTGTTTTCTAGGTTAGGAAAACATAATTTTTCTCCACATGAATGTGAAATTTCATGTTTTTTTATTTCATTTTTTTAACATTTAATATGGCTTCGTAAGGAAAAAATAAAATATACTACAAGATGCAGCATGAAACGCTCTACAATCTACATCGCAAAGCTTATTTCGATTGTATGCATACAATCAAAATAAGCTTTGCGATGTAGATTGTAGAGCGTTTCACGCTGCATCCTGTGGTATATTTTGTTTTGTAATAAAGTGAATTTACAGATGTTACTTTCTATGAAAATCGAATCGCGGGGAAAGGGTTAAATTTGGATGGACGCTTGATAACATCAGATAGCACTGTCCAAAGATAGAATAAGCACTGGGAAGAATTTCAAAGCGGCTAGTGTGATCCAATCTGATCTATTGTTGTTCATTATTATATAGATATGTAATACCCATGAATATATTAGTAACAATCACCTGATTTTGAAAAGACATCTTTTTCAAATATGAATTTGAGTAAAATGTTTGTAGTGTCCTGCAAACTTATTATAAAATCTACACACTTTATTATATCGGATAGTAAGTGTTTGGATCTATCTAACACGTTGCCTATCGAAAAATTCAGTAAAAATTGATTTTTTCCGAGTGGCGGACGGTGATTATTGGAGTGAATTCATTACATACAATGTTATAAGAGAAGCTTTTTTCAAGGTAACAAATATAAGAATGATTGTAGGAAGGCATTTTAGACTTACCATTTCTAAATGAGTTACTTCATCTGCATCTCAAAACCAAAATTTACCTAAAATATGATCAAAACCAATACCTCGAAACCAAAACTCAAAGACAAAACATCACAGCTAGTTTTGGTTTTGGTGCATGTCTAGACGTTACTGTTATTATTACAATGAATCTTGAGTGCTAAGATGAAAAGATTCACGATAAGTATTAAAAGGTTTGATCAAACATGTATTCGAGAAAAATTAAAATAGATGCACAATTCCTTTCTAAACGTTTAATTTCAAGAGATAATTTAATTTGATACCAAAACGAATTTGTATACTGTGTTTAATCTATGTATTAGTCTAAAACTAGTTAATGTACACTGTCACGTCGTGAAAGGTACCAAAGAGAAATAATTGAAGATACCTTGTATCATGTTTATTTAAAGAAAAGATCGAAAAAAATATACATATGACTAGAGAAGAGAACGAGCTAAAGTCAATTGACACATATAGAAGAACGAACATATACATATATTTGTGACGTAAGAAAATACCGCAATGAAAGTGCGGAAACATCCAAATAGTATACATGTGACAGGAGATGACAACAATATCGAGAATGTCCAATATAACCCTAAGGATAGAAACATCCAACCATGTTGACACTATATCACATACACTTTAGTCTAGTTTGTGTCAGTTACGATGTCGACCGAAAGATTATTAGGCCATCGAGGTTGATCCGTCCCATTAGCACGGGTATCAATAAGATAATCGAAGTTGATTGAATCACGAGGCCACTGGATACAATCTTTGACAATACGAAAATCTACATTCAATTCCTTATTATACTTAATAGTGTAATAGGCAGGATTAGTAAATAGATCAATATAGTTTTTCTGCAGGCTACATATAGTGGAAGGCATTGTAAATATCATGTTGTCTTCATTGTGGAAAGCTATCTTGCCATGATGAGCCCACAGTTGTTGCCATACAGCATCGGGATAAACTCCAACAGAATTGACAAGCCATTGACAGTAGTAGTTAAGCGCAATATCGACGACATAAGAACCACCTTTCTCAGCTCGCTGCATTAAAGCATCTAAAATTCCACAAAATCCAGCTACACCTGTACAATAATCTGAATTAGGAAAGGGAGGCGTAACAGGCTCATTGTGACCCATAGCACGACCGAATTCGAGTGAAATACCACAATTAGCGTCAGAAATCTGCTGGCAACCAGATCGATATGACCATGGTCCATTCCATCCATAGCAATTTACTTGAGCGTAAATAATACCTGTCGAACGGTGTTTCACCATATTGAGTATGTTCTCCTTGCTGAATCCATACTTATCAAGAACATTGGGACGATATGCAATTAAAATGATATCAGCTTCCATAATCAATTGAGTAAGAGCTATCTTACCCTCTTCACTTTTCAAGTTTAAGAAAGCGTTCCATTTTCCCCATCCTAGATCTGGCAGAAAATTCGTTACATCATCAACATCAGGTGATACAAGATGCATAATACTAGCACCATATCCAGCCAACGTCCGAGAGATAATGGGTCCAGCAATAATTCGTGTAAGATCAATGACTTTTAAACCTGATAATGGACGTTGAGCAGAAGTTTCGTTAGTTGATGTCCACCAAGATGCCTTTTGAGAGGCGTTCGGAATATAATGAGTTTCCCAAAGTCCAACATGAGAATTGGCCATTCCATGCTCTGAAGTCTTGTACTCTTCGATAGACCAACAAATTGTTCCTGCCTGACCATAAACGTCAGAAGCGAGTTTTTGAATTTCTTCAGAAGTGAATTCAGCGACAGCATCACTATAAATTTTATTACATGCCAATCGATCTGAGATATTCATTGAGAGCGGAATATTTAACATCTTTTGTGTAGGTTCAGTGTTCAAACTACCATGCAAATGAAAGAAACGATTGTCTCTTGTTTGATAAATATTGGTACAAGCTATTTGATACGAATTGTTATAACTATTGTGCCATGTTTGAGCTGGAAAAAGACGAAAAAATTCTTCACGTTTTGATGGATCCGCAAAAGACATAACACTAAGCTGGCGTTCTTGAGGATCGATCATATATAATAATATAGACATGTAGAATAGATTTGCATGATCAGTGTTAATGCGTATAGTTTGAGGAGGAACATTGTACTTCTTTTTGTTAAAAATATTGATCATCGAACCTTCGAGTCCTTTTAAAACTGAGATTGATTCACAGAATCGCCAGTTTATCGGAACCTTAGGAAAATCGCTGCCCTCATATTTGATCAGATGGGAAACCGATTTCAATTCCTGATGAAGCTTTCGAAATAGAGGATTATTCACAATACCCTCCTCAAAGACTTTCATGGCTTCTTCTGGAACAGAATAATTGTCGAATGATACCTTTACAACCATATTGATAACAATTGATATTGACGTGTTAAACTATTTTGTTTTTATAGCAGTAATTATAAACTATTGCTCTCGTGGAGTAGACATGATTCCCTTCATAATATCATCATTTCATGACATCATCATCTCATAAAATCCCATGTCGCAACTTTTCTAGCAATTGCGTCGCAGTTACGCGCAGCGGCCATTTTGTGTCGCAATTGCGCGTAGCTGTGACGCATCATCCGCAGTTGTGGTAAAATGATGAAATTACGTTCGCTGTGACGCAGTCATTGTAGCTCTCGTGCAGACGTATGGGGGTATAAAAGATGTCGTAAATACTTGAGCTTATTATAACTTTTTACAGTGAAGAAGACACTTCATTTATTTTTCTAAAAAATAAAGGAAAGTGCTGCGGTGTACTAAATGATCAATATGAATATCTCATCATTAAACGGATGTTTTTTGATTAATTAATTAATCAATTAATTAACAAACTACTAATTTATTATTTATTGATAATTTATTATTGATTGCGAGCTTAAGTAATTATTACATAATTATTTATTAGTGAGATCTTTATTTAATTAGTAAATACATGATTAACTAATTAACAATCAGTCAGTTAATCTATTATTAATTAGTTAATTACTCATGATCCATCGCCGGTTATCACTGAAAGTGAATGAGTCACCTCTATTAATGACTGATTACCAATGATAATAATGATGATCGATAAGCATAAAACATACTAAGATTGACTGGGCGTAATCCCTTACAAGTCCGAATTTCTATCGCAGTTTGACCGAAATTGGATATATGGGATCATCCTATTACATCATCATCGTCTTTCATCATCCTTTTGTGTAGTATGTATAGCTGATTTTTTCATAATGAAGATCATCCACTTCTTCCAGCATCCTTCTCTCGATCATCAGAGTTAGTCACGTGATAGGATTTCATTCTTTCACAATTGCAGTAGTTTCAATTATTTATGTATCCATTATCGTATTAAACACAAAAGACAAAAAATATATGGTGTTTTTCGTGTGCGTACTAAACGAACATACTCAACGTATGAGATGACAGCGATTATGAGCAGACAAATCGTTCTTATCTTGAGCAGAAACAAATTCAAAGCATGCGCACATTGGGCTTAACGAAAGGAAAAAGAAAATCGATAAAATAAATCATGTCTTTGTAAAGAAAAAGTAATAGAATAAAAGAAACGGATATTATATTAAATGCACTGAAGAAACAAATAACCAATGCATTATACAAGAGCACATTGTTATCAGTAGTAAAAAAAACTTGAAACACAGAAAGTGACTGATAATAAAATCTTTAATATTCTTAAAACAGTTTTTCTATAACTATTAATTTTAGCTAACGAGAGAACATTCCCAGATGCTCAAGCGCTTTCGAATTGAAACTTGACGCATATTATAGATCTTAGTGAGCTACGTCTACAGTAAAAATATTTCGCACTTATGGCTTATTCCTGAGGAGTTCGATCAATCGTACTTTTGCTACTGACTGATAGAAAATGTTATTTATATGAGCTACAGAAAAAATTTACTCTACTTTCAGAAGGATGTAACATAGGTTATTCGGGCCACATGAAAGAGCGTACTTGATAACCTTAGATTGGTCCAAATAACCCTATGTTCCATCCTTATAATAATAGAGTAAATTTTTTCTGTAGCTCATAAAAATGGCATTTTCCATTAGTCCGTAGTAAAGTACGAATGATCGCTTTGCTCAGGAAGAAGTCATTAGCACGAAATATTTTTACTGTAGGCATAGCTTACTATCCAGGAAACATCCCCAACTGTCAAATCGCTTTTTGGTTGGTTCTATTGCCATTTGATCACTCTTGGTGAGTAATGAAAAAGTCTATTTTGGTTTGCTTTTTCAATCTTCTATTATCGACTTATGGGGGTTTTACTAATTTTTAGGCCTGCGGGTATGAGAATCCATGAGAACCTAAACGATCGTATTTTGAGCTGGAACAAACACACCTTTGTCAAGATAATCACACTTTAAAAACTTCTCTTCTGAGTTGTGTTTTCTAATGACTATGAGAGCTGTCTATGGACAAAATTTCAGCTCAAAATACGATCATTCAGGTTCTTATGGAGTCTCATATTCATAGGCCAAAAATTCAGTAAAACTCCCATAATCCGATAATGAAAGACCAGAAAAGCAAATCGAAATAGACTTTTTCACTACTCACGAAGACTGATCAAATAGCACTAGAGCCAACCGAAAAGCGATTTGGCAGTTTGGAATGTTTCTTCGTCAGCTATAATTTTTATCATGAGTTGAATGTGGATCACTGTTGATTAACTCTCATGCTAATTCAATATTTTCATCTGTAAGTTCAGAAATCGAACGAGTAGATCGAAGATCATTATTGACATCTTTTCTTTCTTCACGGAAAAGCTTTCTCCGCTCTGCAACAATCGGATATGATGCAGCCTTGGAACCCAAAGTTGTTGGAAGTTCTTCGTGAATTGTCTTTAGATTTATCTCGAAATAGTTCGAATTTTTATATAATATCGATTCTATTCATTATCCATTTAAAAGTTTTTTTTTAGTACGAATTAAATTTTAGCGACAAAATGCTAATTGTTTTATAAAATTACTAATAGTAATCTAAGAATTTTTGACTAGATCTAAGTATAGTAGTTGCCAAACTACTTCAATGGTTGAGAGACTACGATGTTTACTCGAAGTTTTACATTAGTTCAAAATTGAAAATTGTCTGACTTCACATGACCACGAGATTCAAGAATCTAATAATTCTTACACTTCTAATAATTCTATTAACTCTTACAGTCCCAATGATTCCAATTATCCATATTATTCATACAATTTCAATGATTCTAATACTTCTCAGTTTTAATCCCAGGAACTTATGGCCAGATTAGATGGAAGCACGACTATTATGTATAAAATGAATGTGTGTTATGTAAAAATAAATATTTTTGTCAGTGAGTGAAAGACAATGAACAAAAAAAGTAAACACAGTAACATAAGTAAATCAAGATGAACAAATCAATGAACAGTTATAGCATGAGTGTATAAGCAATTGCTCTTGGTTATTTGTATATTATCATTTGTAGGATTTTCTAAAATCTGTAAAACTCTGGGAAGCTGTTTGTTGAGTTCTCATTCTCTTTGGTTTTGATGCGAGACCTGTTACTAGCTGAGAAATTTCACCGTCTACGTACGATTGCGCTGTTTGAAGGTCGCTTAAAATACGCCAAAATCCAGGATGGACTGAATCTACAATATTGTTAAGTCGCCATCCTTCGACGGCATTGTTTGTATGATCGAACTGATTTCTTAACATATTGTGTAAATTCGAAAATGTGATAGGAAACATTGAAATTGTCCTTCGGTTGCCACTTCGAAATTGACCTATGTAATAATCTTCGAAATAATTATAAAGTGAATCAAGATCTGGAATTTGTACATCACCAATATTTTCAAAGCCTGAGTAGATATCGTTTGTGTCCAAGAAAGCTAGTGCAAGAAGCATTCGTATTGCATGTCCATATTCTTCATCATTTTCATATTTAGTTCTAAAACCTGCTTCTTGAGCTTATCAATAGATGTTTTGTGTCAGGTGGAAGAAACAAGCATGAATATTTGATTGAGGTCAACAGGAATTAATAGCTTTTCTTGCTCCTGCTTCAAAATCGATGAGAAATGAACTTAGATTGAATAGTGGTCTCAAGAAGATAATAGCATCATAAATCCTCTTGTAATTTTCTTCGTCTGTATCCTTTTCATGCTCTCTTTCTTTAGTCTTAATCAGTGCAAATAAAACTAATCGACGTGCACATGATCAGCTGTTTTCATAATTATCGAGCACACAATTGTCTGACATACAATAGTCATAGACCCGACATGATTGAGGAACCTTATTAATTTGAACTAATTTCAATAGTGACACAGACTAGTATGAAGTGTCATTTGTATTATTGATGAATCGTTCGTTTTTGCAAAAGCTACTACTGATTCTCATTCAGAGTAGTTTAAACTCTTCAAAATTATTTTTCAGATAATTTTCTTAGACCAGCTCATATTGGCACTAGAAGGACATATTCAGACACAAGAAATCAGATAGAATTACAAAGTAACTGTTTAAGTCTTAATTAGGGTTGCCTATTTCTATCCTCTAACATTTCTGAATTTCAAAAAAGCCTTAAAGATAATTTTCTTCGAAAAATAATTTTAATATTTATATATCAGAATTACATTTTGTGTTTAGTATTATTTATCACAATTTGGATTTAAACAATAGATTTAAATAAAAAAAAACTTAATTTATTTTAAACTTAAAATCCAAAAAACTCAAATAAAATAAATGAAAATCATCGTTTGAAAAAATATATTTTCAATTTACATAACTTTAAATTTATTTTTCCAACTTTACTGTTTTCCAATACAAAATAATTTTTCTGATATACCGAAAATCAAAAAAAAAAAGATTTTTATGTACTAAATTGATTTTATTCAGGCTTATGTAAATAATTTTTGATTTCATGATAAATATTCTTTATCTATATATCATCACTTGAAAAAGTGTGAGTAAAACAGTATTTTAGAATGTGTATTGATTACTCGATCATATAGTTCAATCCAGAGCTCCGCCAAACGGGATGAATCAATTTTCTTATCTCATTCTGCGAAACTATTTTAATGAAAATTTGATTCACAGTATTTTCTCCCATCATCTTTTGATGAAAGAATAGAAAGCATTGACTGATAGTAGTAAAAAGTGCTATATAAAACTGCTGAAACTTTCGAACTTATTAACTGAAAACGGATAATCTATCGAAAAAACTTCGATTGAAACAAGAACTATTTATTTCTTTTGCCAAAATTTAATTATTCAACACGATCCTAAAAAAATGGAAAAGTGAAGAGAGGTCTAATAGTTCCGACTATAAAAAAAAGTTATAAAAATGCTCATCAAAACAAGAAAAATCTCAAAACATACAACAGTTTAATATAATTTTCAATAGAAGGGATAATGAATTATTCATCAGAAGAAAGTCCGTCAAAAACGGAGCTTATTGATACTAAATAGTAAGGGTTATGAAAAACTTTTTTTCATATCGAACTTAACAAACTTGAAGAAATTTTAACTAATGAGAAACAACTGAATTTAGTGTAAAAAAAGGCCACTTTTTCTCTTATAAAGCCTGTAAAAAATGCGCGTTTTTTGGTACACTTTTTAGACAGTTTTCACTAGATTTTAACTCAATAACTCTGTTTAAAAATTTTTTCATATATAAAGTTTTGTAGCCCTCGACAAGCTCTATCGAATCATGTCAAAATATCCAAAGAAAACATTTTATTCCATTTTTGAATTACTGACACCTTACTCTTCCATTGCAAAAAAACATAAAATTTCTTCAAGTTTCTTAAGTTCGATAATAAAAATTTTTCATAACTCCTACTATTTAATATCAATAAACCCTATTTTTAACGAGCTTTCTTCTGATATAAAATTCATTATGTCTTCTACTTAAAATTATAGCGGTATTCCTCCGGAATAATATTATTTCCAACCGTGTTTATTAGTGCCATAATAAATTATATATTATCTCTGAAAGAATGATTATTTATTATTATTTTTTCCAAAGATGAATAAATTAAAATTAAAATTATGATAGAACATAGTTCTCTTTCTGGTCTATCATTTAAGAGATAAAACAATCCAAATCAATCTATATATAAAGATATACCTTTAAAGTAAGATGTGCAAGTTTTTTTTTGCAAACAGCTATAGAATAATGCCAGTTAATTATCTAGTAAAGATGTGGTTTAAAGACACCAAACGATTTCAAACTAATCATGACTAGAAAAAAAAACTAGTCTTTTTATCCATCTTTTCCTCGTCTGAGATGAATCGATCAAACAAACTAATTTTTTTTTACCAATAATAGAGAGTTTATGTTGAATATCGCGATTGATCTCATCAAAAAAGAAATTTTTATTTCTTTACATATAAGAAAAGAAAATACTTTACTTAACAAAGGTCTTCTCTAGGCATATCCTTATGGATATAAACCTAAACTATAATGGAAATATTCAAATTTTTTTCTTCTTTTATTAATTGATATATTTTTAAAATTAATTTAATATAACAGAATGTAATCATATTGATTTGATTTCCGTTAAGCCCCCCCCCCCCCCCACTCAAAAAAAGTGAATTTTCGTGAAAAATTTCGAAATTGAGATAAATGCATGGGAAGATAGCCCGTCTTCAGATCTTTCAGATTTGATATGATTTTTTATCAAACATCCCTGTTTTGGCCAAAATTTTCCATGGTTTTCGTTGACTTCTTCTTGAAAAATCTGCTTATTTTAAAAAAAATGATAAATATTTTTCGTTTTTTCTCGATTTATGATTTTTTTATTTTCGTTCTAAGATTTCTCGGCCGGGGCTCGATCAATATATTTAATTTTTTTTTGTCTGAAAGAGCGCGTCGAGATGCAGGGCAAGATAGACTCCTTTTTCTAACTAAGCTTTGTTTTTTATTATATATATACAAACATTTATGCAACTAGACACCCATTTTCGGCGCGTTTTTTGAGTCATTGAACTTGTGATTCCCTATTTCCGCTAAAAATGAATGAATTTAAAAAAGAACTCTATATTTCCCTGCATCTTGAGATGCTCTTTCAAACAAAAAAAATTAAATATATTGCGCTAGCACCGGGCGAGAAATCTTGGAACGAAAATGAGCTATTTTTGACCCTAGTTTGGTTGATATCTCTATTAAATTTCAGTGTATCGAGCTGAAAATTTTACCACAGCCTCTTCACTTAAGCCGCAATATATGTTCCAAATTTCAGCCCATTTGAACGTATTTGGACTGAGATCGGTTTTAAGTGGGGAGGGAGGTCTTAATTCAATTTGGTGACATCGATATTTTCTTTTAATTTATTATAACAATTAATAGATAGAAATGTACCAATGAATTAATACATCAATATTACAAGTAACGCTCGTCAACGGTGACTCGCTTAACCCTCGACTGAATTCATTCTATTTATTTTGAGAATCATTGTCAGATGATTTATTTCATTAAGTGTGATGCTATAGTCACCTCAATCTGACCAAACTTATCACATTTTATGATTTCCAAAAGCAACACTATCAATTTCAAATTCGAAAAACACCAACCATCCGCACTTTTTTCATTATAGATAACAATTTTGGCTTTTACGAAGTATTCATAAAGTGCCGACATTAGTCGCTTGGGTTACAGTTGGCATACTTCTTTCCAAAAAACTAATGTAATTAGTCAAGAACTCGAATTCAAAAATTCATCATTAAGTTGATATTTAGACCTAAAAAAGTGTAATTACAAAGCAGCGTAAGCTCGCGCAATTCTGATTCATTGCATCTTCCGCGTAAGAAAATCTCAAATGTCCTAAGCCTAATATTAAAAATGTATGATTGAGTGACTTTTTCAGCTTCAACACTTTTATTAGTTGAAAGCACAACACCAAAAATTTTTCATGGATTCACTTCTTACTTCAAAAACTTTAACTGCTGAAGAAAGCGAGCCCGAAAATATTCGATCATATCAAACACGAATCCATCAAAAAAACTTGATTCAAAGTTACGGCATCAAAAAATTTTAATTGGGTCCTTCTTCAGATTGCGAAAAACGGTTTTGTAATCTTGCGCTTATTTAACCTGCGCGCTATGATCTGGTACAAGTCAACATACCCACGAAATCCTATTAATATTTTTTATATAACCTCACTTCGGTCGAAAGAAAAGATTTATTTCAAAAACTCCCAAAACTGATAGTGCCATTTGATTTCCCGACTCCGATTACCTTTGGTCAAACTTTATAAAAAATCATTATTTTCTTTAAAAAAGCCTTTTTTCAAGAAAAAAAATTTTTTTGAAAAATTCCAAAAACTAATAACACCATTCGATTCCGCAACCCCGAAAACCTTTCGTGAAACCTTACAGGAGGCACATGTGGAAAAAGAATGCCTCTTAATATTATAAACATTGCTTTTTGACCTCGATGTTCTTTTGACCCTAACACAAACATACATACATACATACACACACACACACACACAAACTATTTTTTTTCATATGACCCTCCTTTCAGTCGAGGGAATAAAAATTAAGATTGGTAGTAACTCCATAGTTATTTTATAATAATAACTAATAACCTTTACAATACATGAATCTAAAACGTCAAAGAATATAAAAGAGAAAATAAAAACAAAGAATTTTTCTTTCCTTTTTCTATGAAGAAAAAATTAATTGCGTTGTAAAATATGCATGGATTATGATGGCTAATGTCAAAGGAACATTTTTTGTTCTGTATAGAAAAGAAAAAGAAACTTAATAACCCTACCTTTATATATCGAAGAAAATTTGTTATTCTTACATATTCTTATGTATTCTCTCAACAAGTCAAGTTTAATTTACCATAAAATTAATTTAAAATGTTGCCATATAATAAACACTTAAATTCGAATAAAAATCAAAAGAGTAAAATACTTAATGATCAATGCCGAATATGTAGTGCTTCAGCTAAATATTTATATTTTGGTGTTATGTCATGTGAATCATGTAAAGTATTTTTTAAACGAAATGCTAATGCTGAACAAGTAAATTAAATATTTTTTCTTTTTCTTTTATTTTATAGTATTTTATTTAGTCAAAACTTAAATGTGATTTTGATAATCAATGTGAAATTAATATTAATACTCGACATGTATGTACATCATGTCGAATTGCTAAATGTTTTAAATGTGGAATGACTACGGACAAATTTCGAGCATCAAGATCGGTTAAATCAAATACAAAATCTTTAATTAAAATACAAAAACAACATCAATCAGAACGAGTATAATTATTAATACAATAATATCTAATATTTAATTATTAAATATTATTTTTATAATAAAATTTTGACTTATAAAATTTCAAAATGAGATTTTTAATATTTGTCTTTTCTATTTCAGTAATCATATTAAAAAATATGATGAAGAGAAAAAATTTATTATTACCTATAAAAATATTGTTTTGTTTATATTTCTCTTCCAGTTGCCAACATTAAATCTTTTACAATCTGATTCATCATTATTAGATAATAATCAATGGACTCTACTTTCTAATTTAATTAATAGTTATAATGAATCACAATTTTTATCACTTAGTCAACGTTTAATAGATACACATGATATATCAAAATATAATAATATATTATATCAATCACTTGTAGATCAATTCTTATTAATTACTTATGAAACAACAGGAAAATATCTTTGTTTAAATGAAGATCTACGAAAATTATCATCTGATGATCGTTCAATAATGCTTCGTAATGCTGCTGATCATGTATCATGTATGGGTTTTGAATTTATTATAAATTATTATCATTTATTACATATTAATACTTTTTCCAATATACTTTCAACTATGTATGGAAAACGTCCGGTTGATCTTCATTTTTGGGCAATGAAATTTATTGATCCAGATATAATATTAATTAAATTAGGACTTTCATTATTTGCTTTTAGTGAAAATGCTTATTCATATAATGAAAATCTTTCAAAAGAATTAACTAATTCAATTCTTATATTTGAACTTCAAAGTAAATATGCTGAAATAACATGGAAATATCTTATTTATAAATATGGTTATTATGAAGGTGTTAAAAGATTTGTTAATTTAATATCTTGGTTTTTAGCTATAACTATGTTTATGTCACATGCCCAAACACTTTCAACACATGTTAATGATGTTAATTCACTTGTTGAACAAACTGAACTTACACTTGTTTTAGATGATGTTGATCAAATAATTCAAACAAAATCATAATCATCATTTCTGTTATATATTCTATGTAAAAATTTTGTTTTTTCGTCATATATTATTAAAAATTGTATGATGAAAGAAGAAAAAGGAATTTATCTTTTAGTAATAAAGTTCATCATTTTTTAATTATTTATATATAGAATCTTTTTTTTTCCTATATTTTCTCCTTAAACATTCAACTAATCGACATATATTATCATCTAAATTTACTACTCCTACATATTTTTGCTTCTCTTATATTTCAAATTATAGACAGAAAAATAATCCTAAGAAAATTCATTTTGTATGTGCTCATAATATAAACAATGAAAAAAGGAGAAAATAGAGTGTGAACGATTCTTCTAAAATTCTATTATGAAAGAAATTGAAATTCTACTTAAGTCATATCAAAACTAGTGGTCCAAATACTTTATTTTTCTATAAAAGAGTTGAAATTATTTTTTAATGAAAAGATAAAGTGTCTTTTATTCTATTTGATGATTATCCAACTAGTATCATATTAATAAAATAGAAGATAAAAATTGTTTTGATTGAAAACTAGCTGATAGCATTAAAATGAAGTAATTAGTGGTAGTTTGGAATTAATTGAATTTTTTTTTATTAGGAGCGCTGTTCTTAATAAGAACAGCACGTGAAAAAAGTGTTCTTAATAAGAACATTTTATGTAAAATACATAGAAAATAAAAAATAATAACAAAACGAGGATTTTCTATGTTTAAACAAAGAAAGTTTTTTTTCTATCGGATAATGAAATGTTCCTCGACTCGAGGGACATTAAATTTCAGCAGTTGGAAGCAAATAGAATTACCATTTTATTCATAATGATAAAATAAATTTTTGTATTTTATGTTGAATTTTTTCTTATTTTTAATATCATTTTTGAACAAAATTTTGATTGAATGACATTT
>JAJEKB010020897.1:757497-850601 GCA_022393335.1 Macrotrachela quadricornifera
CTTTATCGTCATATATGATTATCTCATACAAAAAACATATTTTTACATGTAGTATAAAGATTTTCTTCTTATTATATATTTTTGTTATTTATTTAATATGAAAATTAAAATTGATAGTAGCTCCATAGTTATTTTATAATGATGACTAATAACTTTTAAAACACATGAATGCAAGACGTAAAAGAATATAAAAGACAAAAAAATAACAAAGATTTTTTTTCCTTTTTCTATATAGAAAAAAAATAGTTGTGTTGTAATATATACGTGGATTCTAATGGCTAAGGTCAAAGGGACATTTTTTCGTTCTATACAGAAAAGAAAAAAAAATAACCTTAATAACCCTTTCTTTATATATCAAACAAAATTTGTCAGTCATACATATTCTTATATATTTTCTCGATAAATCAAGTTTAATTTATTATAAAATTAATTTAAAATGTTACCGTATAATAACATCTTATATTCAAACAACAATCGAAAGATTAAAATAATTGATGATCAATGTCGAATATGTGGTGCTTCAGCTAAATATTTATATTTTGGTGTTATGTCATGTGAATCATGTAAAATGTTTTTCAAGAGAAGTGCTAATACTGGACAGGTTACTTAAATATTTTTTGTTCTCATTTTATTTTATAGTATTTTATTTAGTCAAAACTTAAATGTGATTTTGATAATCAATGTGAAATTAATATTAATACTCGACATGTATGTACATCATGTCGAATTGCTAAATGTTTTAAATGTGGAATGACTACGGACAAATTTCGAGCATCAAGATCGGTTAAATCAAATACTAAATCTTTAATTAAAATACAAAAACAACATCAATCAGAACGAGTATAATTATTAATATAATAACATCTAATATTTAGTTAGTACATATTATTTTTATAATAAAATTTTGACTTATAAAATTTCAAAATGAGATTTTTAATATTTGTTTCTTTTCTATTTCAGTAATCATATTAAAAACATGATGAAGAGCAAAAATTTTTATTATTAACTATAAAAATTCGATAAAAAAATGAAAATATTATCAATTTAATTATCATTATAAAATTGTTAAAATATTTTTTTATTTATATTTCCTTCTAGTTATCAACATTAAATCTTTCACAATCAGATTCATCATTATTAGATAATAATCAATGTATTCTATTTTCTAATTTAATAAATAGTTATAATGAATCAAAACTTTTATCAATTAGTCAACGTTTAATAGATACACATGCTATATCAAAATATGATGATATTATATATCAATCACTTGTAGAAGAATTTTTAGAAACAATTTATGAAACAACAGGAAAATATCTTTGTTTAAATGAAGATCTACGAAAATTATTATGTGTTGATCGTTCAATAATGCTTCGTAATGCTGCTGATAATGTATCATGTATGAGCTGTCAATTTATTATGAATTATTGTCATTTATTAGATCTTAATACTTTTTCCAATATATTTTCAACAATGTATGGAAAACATGCAGTTGATCTTCATTTTTGGGCAATGAAATTTATTGGTTCAGATACAATATTAATTAAATTAGCACTTTCATTATTTGCTTTTAGTGAAAATACTTATTCATATAATGGAAATATTTCAAAAGAATTAACTAATTCAATTCTTATATTTGAAATTCAAAGTAAATATGCTGAAATAACATGGAAATATCTTATTTATAAATATGGTTATTATGAAGGTGTTAAAAGATTTGTTAATTTAATATCTTGGTTTTTAGCTATAACTATGTTTATGTCTCATGCACAAACTCTTACAACACATGTTAATGATGTTAATTCACTTGTTGAACAAACTGAACTTACACTTATTTTAGATGATGTTGATCAAATAATTGAAACAGAATCATAAACATCTCTATTCTATTATATACTCTATGTAAAGATTTTGTTTTTTCGTCATATATTATTAAAAATTGTATGATGAAAGAAGAAAAAGGAATTTATTTTTTAGTAATAAAGTTCATCATTTTTTAATTATTTTCAAATAGAATTGCTTAAACATTCAATTAGTCGACACATATTATCACCTAAATTTACTACTCCTAGATAGTTTTGCTTCACTTATATTTCAAATTATAGACAGAAAAACAAACTCCTAAGAAAATTCATTTTGTATGTGCTCATAATATAAACAACGAAAAAAAAGAGAAAACAAAGTGTAAATGGTTCTTCTCAAATTCTAATATGCAAGAAATTGAAATTCTACTTAAGTCATATTAAAACTGGTGGTCCAAATACTTTATTTTTGTATAAAAGAGTTGAAATTTATTTTTTTTAATGAAAAGATAAAGTGTCTTTTATTCTATTTGATCATGATTCAACTAATCTATATATATAAAGAAGAATGTTTGTCTGTTTGCTATGCAGTCAGTCCCTGTGATAGCTCATGTCACAAGACTTTTCACACTACTTCCTTAGCTCCTGAGGAAAGTCGATGTGGGGTTGGGACTACCAAACGGGATGCGCGGAATGGGTTGGATGAATTTTCATCGCGATCAATACAGATCGAGATTCTGATGAGTCTGTTCGCTATGTATTTAGTCATCGTGAGAGATAGTGTCACGGAACTATCCGCATCAGTTCTTTGAGTGCTGAGGAAAGTCAGCAGAGTGATTGAGGGTGAGAAAGGGAAGCGTGCGTGAAACTTCATCCAAGTCGTAAGAGACCGTAATTTTATTCACTTTCTAATCAAATGACACAGTTCAGTGCAAATTTGAGAGCGATCGTGTCCAGAGTGGATGCGAGTAAGGATGTCAGCTTGAGCCCGATGAGAAGAGGTCCACTGAAGATGCCTGATACATGACGGGAAAAGCTCTGTAGCAAAGGTTCCAGGTACTGTGAAAAAAGTCCTTTGAAAGAGGTATCACGGGCGGCTAGAAGAGTTTTATGGCGAATACCTAACGCATAGCAGGAATAATCCTATTAAAGATGCCTGACGCATACCAGTAAAAGTTCTGTTCTAGAAGTTTCAGGTGTGACGGGAAAATTTGTGTTGCAGATGGCTCACCCACAGCAGGGAACAGTCCTGCAGAAGACGTGTTATGTACAGCAGAAAAAGTCGGGTGGAAGATGCAAAACTTTAACCATATTCTCTTTTCATGGGGTACCTCCTCTAGTTTAAAATAAAACATATTCAAATGCCAATTTAATCGATGAAATATTTTATTTTCATAAGACGTAATTTTTTTGAAGTTAACGTATTTAACACATAATATGATTTTTCATTTATCTTTTTAAATAATATCTTTTTTTATTGTCTATTGTATGCAATTAATATTATCATTGTTTTTCATTTTATCGGACACATGATAAATAGTTTTATCGAAGGACTTAATGAATAAATAATTATTCATGAAATCTTTTAGCAGGATTATAGGATGAAAAGTTATTCATTTTCTTTAAATAGTAGTATTTAGTATAGTGTGATAAAAGAGTCATGGATAACTGAAAATGATTACAATATTGTTTTATTGTTATTCATAGAAACTTTAGAGTAATATGGATGCGTTTCAATGCGCTTAAAAAATATTTGAAACGCGTTAAACATTTTTCAGAAGCATGTTGAGGCGCGGTTAATGTTTTCTCTGATTGCGTCTAAACACATTGTATAGAAAAACTGTGTTCAGACGCGTTTCAAAATTTTCTAACTGCATCTCAATGTGTTCAATATTGAAAATGCGTTTGGATGCATCGTAGAATGATTTTTAATTGCATTTGAACGCGTCTCAACGCATCGACTTTACGTTTCGTGCTTACATGGGAAATCAAAATATTATATAAGATATTATTTTATATATTGATTTTATAGAGAAAAACGTAGAAGATTGTAATTCAACATGTTTTTAGTTATTATTTATGTTCTTATGAGATGCTCCTCAATTTTTAGTTTTATCATACTAAATGTCAGTGTTAAGATTAATGTTCGAGATAAGATGATATTTTCTGTTGAAATCATACTATTGAGATAATTTAATTTCACTCATTCAATATATATTATTATGAAATAAATCATTTCTTTTGATTGAGATGCTTATTTAGTTCATAGTTGACTAAACAAATGTCTTGAAGACAATGTAGATGTCAATAGTTTGAATTTTTTTTTTGTTTCACCATTTAATCTATTTTTAAATACCATAATATAATCGGATTGTTCTAACCTTTTCATTGATGAATTTTTTCTTAAATAGTTTTATAATGATTTTTATATTTTTTCTTAATACCTTCCTACTATTAATTAATATGAATATCTAAATGAGTTGATTAATTGTAATTTTGTCTTTGAGAAATTATTCAAGAATGATTATCTATTTTTAAGATACATTTTTTTTTTGAGACAATGTAAATAGAATGAAGCTCAGAAGAAAAACAGGAATTTGAGCTTGAAGCGCTTAATTAGTAAGAAAATACAGGAAAATGAGCTCAGACTGATTATGATGATAGAAAAAAGTAAAATGTCATGTTGTATCTTGTGTATAAAAATGTAAACAGGACTCTATGTAACTAAGAAATATTTTCCAGTGTGATATTAATTATTTATTAAAAGAAAATAGAAATATATTAGATAAAGATGTAGCACAAATTAGTCTTTTGATCATGCATATTTAGCCTTTTATAATCGTCCCATCCGTCCACTATTTGAGTTACTTTTAAATGATTCACACAAGTTAAAAATATACAATGGAATACAAAATGACAAGAAACTTTTGTATACAATGCTTTATTAATATTTTCTTGAAAATATACAACATGTCAGTGGATGACTTGTTTTTTTTTAATTTTGTTCATCCATTATTTCCATTATATACGCTCATCTATTTTTCGTTATTTTATCGCTAATAAATTCTTTCATAGAAATATAATTTTTTTGTTCATTGTATGTTCTATACACAATATTTCTAGTATTTATTTATAATGAAAAGAAAAATTTTAGTAGTAGTTCTATAGTTATTTTATGATTATAACTAATAAATGTAAGAGGATATAAGAAAATAGAAGAAATAAAGTGGAAACATTTTTTATGAAAAAAAAAAAAACTTAATTGAGTTGTGAAATGTGAATGTTATAATGGTTAATGTCGTTGATATATTTTTTTGTTCTGCATAGAAGAAAAAAAACAGACTTGATAACACATCTTATATATATATATAGAAAAATCTGTTTTTTGTTATTTATTTTTTCAATAGACAAACTTTTATTTCTTATTAAATTAAGGTAGAGTGTTAACAACCGATAACTTGTTATACTCGTCAATGATGATTAAAAGTGAAAAATTGAAAAAATCTCTTCAAACATGTCGAATATGTGATGCTCCTGCTAAATATTTATATTTTGGTGTTATTTCATGTGAATCATGTAAAATGTTTTTTAAACGACATGCTAATGCTGAACAAGTAAGTTAAATGCTTTTTTTAAAAGTTTACAGTAACTCTTTCAGGAGAGAATTGTTTTTATTAACTGCAAAACTATTTTCAATCTTGTTTATGGATCTAATCAAAAGGCATTATAGTCATACATTTTAACACTGTATCTTCTATATTCCAGGAGCTGATTATAGTTTCATGATCATTTATGATGATGAATTTGAATTATGCCATCTGATAAGACCTTTAATCAAAGTCAAAATCGATCATGACTGTCTATTCATAATTGTGAAAACGGTGTAAACAAATAAAGAGTAATAATTCGAAAGAGAAATGATATATACTGTATAAATTGAAGAGGAACGTAAATTCGTCAATGAGAATAGGAATATTCGTGAAAAACAAAAGGTTAGAGAAGAAAAGAGAAATTATGATGTTACTGTACCTTAGCAGCAAGAACAATGGATATTTGAAAACGAATTTATATAAGATAATATATATATTTATTTATGATGTTAATAACCTTATATATATTTAGTAGTCTAATGTGCACTAAGCATCTTTTTCTCTAGTGGAGAATAAATGGGCTAAAAATAACCCATCCATCTCTAAAGAGTTATATTGTTTATATTATTTCATTTAGGCAGTACCTAAATGTTATTTTGATAATCAATGTGAAATTAATATGAATAAAAGACGTGTATGTACATCATGTCGACTTGCTAAATGTTTTAAATGTGGAATGACTACGGACAAATTTCGAGCACCGAGATCGGTTAAATCAAATACAAAATCTTTAGTGAAAAAACAACAAGAACAAAAACCGGAACGAGTAAGATTTTATTAATATCATTTAAAATATAATGATATATACAATATTAGGAAATAAAAATTTAATAATCTTGATAATTATCTATAAATAAAGATAAAAATATTCTCAGGAAAGTAAAAATTTGTTGAAGACGGCCGACATGACTAGTCCGGAATGTCCATAATATGCGTCAGGTCTAGTCTTAAATGTCTTTCCAACCCGTCAAGACTAGTATAGATCGTCCTTGCATCTGCTCATATGTGGCCGACTTTTTGTTGGACTAGTCCGAACTAGTCAAGAAGTTAAAAAAAAGAAGCTGAAAGATAGATTCGAGCTTATAACCTGTCCATCTTCACTGTTGTCATGGCATCATGCCGACATATTTGGACGCTACTGTAGGTGGGCGTCCGATCGTATAGTCTGTAGAGCAGAATGGTAGCAGTCTATTTGATAGTCCATTCTATTGATCGAAGTAAAGAAGTTCTAACTAGTCTTAAGCGTTCAAAAAATCCATCATCCTTTTAGTCTTTGATTACAATAGATGTCTTAGAATCACGTCTAGACTGTGTACAAAATCTATCATGGTTTATGCCTGTCTTTCTACTTCATCCAGACTAGTCCGTAAATAAAAGAATTAAAATCAGTAATGGAAAAGATGCGTATTTGCAAGTATTTGATACAACAGTATTACATGTGAAGCAAGTATTATCTAAATAGAGTCATTAATACAATTTCAAGTCAACGTCATATCATGAGTATACTAGTGAAGAATTGCATGGTAGTACTTGGCCTAATTTTATCATTTGTATAATTTATGAAAAAGAGTCTCTGATCATATCACGTATATTCCTATGGTTCAAATCATGTCTAAAAATTATTAATATTACTGCATTTTTATGTCCTAGATGTACTTTTGCTACGCTGATGGATTTCAAATGATCAGTGTACGTATTGTCTAGGATGGACGTCATAATTCTCAGTCTTTTGTGACCGTTTAATAGTGGTTTTTTCTAAGACATGCAATAGCGACACCTTATTTAATATAAGACTGTTTGTTGATTTTCTCCAGTCGTTCATTGTTATTGAACATACATAAAAATTGTATTTAATATGCAGGACTATCGCGATCGGGGGGACGGGGAAACCCCCCAATCTTGAGAATTTTCTTTTTTTTTGCTCGATGCTGTTTAAAAAATTTTAGGAAATTTTCAAAAATTTCTAGCACTCTAAAAATCTCGAAAATTTTTTAATAAATCTGTAATTTTTTCTTTGAAGTTTCGATAATTTATAGACATTTTTGAAAAAATTTTTGTCCTCTCAATCTTTACCTCCTCGCGACAGCCTTCTTGATATGTATCTTTATCGCTAGTAATTCTTCTTTATAAATATAATATATTGATTATAATATTTGCAAAGGAATTTCTTTATTATTATGCATGAACGTAAATAATCTTTTATTAATGAAAATAAATAAAAGTTGGATGTTGTTAAGAGTAAATGACAGCATAAAAATCATGTCGAAATATGTAGAAGTATGTTCAGAATCATTTGTTTCAGCTGGTTAAACATCATATATAAATAATACAAAGTTCACTTGTTCGAATCTAACCTACATCTATATATTCATTTCATTTAGACTAGTCTCTGACGATAATTACAATAGTTCGAGATATACAGTTTACGGCTACGTGAGAGACGACGGTATTATTGAACATTGCTTTTTTTCCCTACGAATATATATACGACGGTCGTCAGGACGATCTATCGTATCTAGGTTTTTTCTCAAAAAATCGCCATCTGAAACTAGCGCAACCATACTCAATATTCACACACATATAAAAATCCCTAAACAGACTATCGTCTCTATCGCTCGTCCTGACTAATCTATCCGATGACGGTCAAAATGTTGGGACTAGTCATGACGAGATCGCTTTTGAGACTATGACTAGACAAGACAGTAAGTCATTATTAGAAAAAAGACGCGTCTTTTCACTCGTCCTTTGCATAACTGGGTTATCAGTTGAATTTTATGAATTCGTTTTTTTATCAAATCATAATTTAATTATCATTATAAAATAATTTATTGTTTATTTCTCTTCTAGTTACCAACATTAAATCTTTTACAATCTGATTCATCATTATTAAATAATAATCAATGGATTCTGCTTTCTAATTTAATAAATACTTATAATGAATCGAAATTATTATCAATTAGTCAACGTTTAGTAGATACACATCATATATCAAAATATAATAATATATTATATCAATCATTTGTAGATCAATTCTTAACAATTACTTATGAAACAACAGGAAAATATATTTATTCAAATGAAGATCTTTGTAATTTATCATCTGATTATCGTTCAATAATGCTTCGTAATGCTGCTGATCATGTATCATGTATGGGTTGTCAATTTATTATGAATTATTGTCATTTATTACGTCTTAATACTTTTTCCAATATACTTTCAACTATGTATGGAAAACGTGCAGTTGATATTCATGTTTGGGCAGGAAAATTTATTGATCCAGATATAATATTAATTAAATTAGCACTTTCATTATTTGCTTTTAGTGAAAATGCTTATTCATATAATGAAAATATTTCAAAAGAATTAACTAATTCAATTCTTATATTTAATATTCAAAGTAAATATGCTGAAATAACATGGAAATATCTTATTTATAAATATGGTTATTATGAAGCTGTTAAAAGATTTGTTAATTTAATATCTTGGCTTTTAGCTATAACTATGTTTATGTCACATGCCCAAACACTTTCAACACATGTTAATGATGTTGATTCACTTGTTGAACAAACTGAACTTACACTTATTTTAGATGATGTTGATCAAATAATTCAAACAAATTAACAATTATTTCTATTATATATTTAAGGCTACCATTTAAATGCTCAGTAATGTTAAATAAAAGCTAAGTAAAAAAATTCAAATTTTGCTCAGTAATTTATTGGAAATAATTCTAAGTTAAGAAAATATTTTTGCTCCGTTTTTTATTTAAATTTTAAGTAAACACCTTTGATTTTCTCAGCAAAATATTATAAATCTCTAGGTAAATATACAGATTTTGCTAAGTAAAGAAACATGAATTGATAAGTAATTTAATTATACAATTATTGTATTAATAAAGCTTTTGTCTTTTACCCATTGAAATTTACGTCGATTTTTTTCTCTTGAACATCTTTCTGGTTAACTTCCAGTTCGTTGTCGGATTTTGACGAGCTTTCATATTGTTTTGTCGCGACAAAGTTCTCTATTGTTATCCAAATCGAATAAATTTTCAATGGCATGTATATTACCAATAGATATTCACAGGATATATAGGAAAATACCTGAAGTGCTAGATTTAACATAAGAAACTCAAGGAATGGGAAAAACCAAGCTAAAACTATAGGGGAATATACCAGGGAGAACGAAAGAAAAAAATAGGTGGAATTTACATATGTAACAGTGCCTCGCCAATAGAGATCATCGGGTCCAACTTTTTTGGACCCGGACCCGAATCCGATTTCAAGAAACTTCCGAGCACAAATTCCTTTCATAGCACATGCAAAAAATTTTGTTAGTATAAAATTTTAGTACCCCGACCCGGTTGGATCCGGGTCCTACTCGATGATCTCTACACGCCCACATTGACAGACGGAAAATGTATACTTCACATCACCAGAATAAAAATATCCATCTTATACTTGATAATCTTACTTTAGCTTAATCATTAATTACTTGGTAGTAATAATTTTTGCTCATCAAAATTGTTTTATAACTATGATTTCAATTTATTAACTTAGCAAAAAAATATTTTACTTCTATATTAATTATTTTACTGAGAAAAATTAAATTGACTGGGCATTCAATAATTTCACTTAGCATTCAAATTATTTACTGAGCAAAAGTCAACTGAGCACTTAAGCAACTTTACTGAGCAAATAAATTGTTGCCTATATTTAATATGATCAACATTTAATAAAGATTTTGTTTTTTTGTGAGTTATTATTAAAAATTGTATGATGAAAGAAGAAAGAAGAAAGAAGAATGTTTCTTTTGGCAATAAAGTTCATCATTTTTTGATTTCAAAAGTTCTTAATTATTTTAAAACAGAATCTTTTGTTTCCCTATATTTTGTGCTTAAGGGGACCCCCTTTCCCTTTCCGAGAACGGTTCATCAAAAAATTTTGAAACTTTTATGGCTGATACATTAAGGCTAAAAATAACCCCTCTTCTCAGCCATAGTACGTCCTATAGGGTTTGAAAATTTTTCAATAGATGCTAGACACTCTTTAGGGTATCTACTCTTTTTTGGTTTCTTTTTATCTCGTACTGTTTCAATAAAAAAACCCAAATATCAAGACCACCCTAAAAATCGCATGTTTTTGCTTAAAAACTCGTTTCCTAGAAGATCGAGAAAAAGTAAAAAATCATTCTATGCTCCTACGACAATGGATTTATCTTTCCGGCTTTATTTTTGCTTTAAAGATATATTCGAACTGTCAAAATGTGACCAATGGATAGAGAGTACTTTCTAGTGTACACAGAGTGGAAAAACTAAAAAATGAAATAATTGAAATTTTCGGGACTTGAAAGGAAGGTTCTTTTAAACATCTAATAATTGACATATACTGTCATTTAAACTTACTGCTAGATATTTTTCTTCTCGTATATTTCAAACTATAGACAGAAAAAAAAATTCATTTTGTACATGCTCATAGTATGAAAAACGAAAAAAGAGAAAACATTCACATTATATGAGTAAAGATTATAATGTAGTTGTTTGTATGATTGATTATTTTGATAAATTTGATATTTTATTTGATTTCAAATTTCTTTTGTTGGTTATGTTACATGGTAAAAATGACTTTTTTCGGAACATCGAAATTCGGTCGCTCAGAATTTATTTGTTTTTGAAAGTGAAAACTGCAACTTTAAAGAATTGATCTTATGGAAATTGTAGAGCTTGTCACACTGTATCCTATGGTATATCATTGAATGTCTTTTCTTCACTTGTTTTTTTTTGATGAAGAAAAGTGAATGAGTTTTATGCGATTGGAATTTTTGTATGCGTGTAAATCATCTTAACTACCTATATTAGGATGAAATCTAAATCATTAATTGTTTTTTCTTCTATAGAGTTGTTTATTGTGTTTAGTCTATCTATTATTAATCAAAGGAATTCGGTGGGTTAACGAAAAAATGTGGAAACACACGAAATTTACGATGAAAAACAAGATGGTGCAAAAGTCGAGATTCCTCTGCAAAACCGAGAATTTTGATTACCGAGAAATCGAGATATCAAAAAATGAAATAATCATTTTCTTCGATCAGTAAGAATCAAGCGAATTTATCGAAAAAAATGTTTAAAATTAACTGATTTTAGGTTTTACTGTTTGTTAGCGTAGCGAAAATAGTTGCATTTCAGTCAATTAGCTTGTCCGAAATTCACAACAAACGAAGAAGTATAGAAATGCTGTGCTTCGCACTGCATTAAATAATCGCACATAGAAAAAGAATTTTTAATTATTATTACGATATTTCTTTGTTAAAATCGCACCATTTAGACAAACCAATTTCATTCATTCAACATATATTATTATGAAATGAATCATTTCTTTTGATTGAGATATTTATTTAGTTAATAATTCATTAAACAAGTGTTTCCAAGACAATGCATATGTCAGTATTTTGAAAATTTTATTTTCTTTCATCATTGAATCTATTTTTAAATATCATAATGTAATCGGATTGTACTAAACTTTTTCATTAATGATTTTTATATTTTTTCTTAATTCCTTTCCATTATTAATTAATAGAAATATCTACCTAAGTTTATTAGTTGTAATTTTGTCCTCATGAAAATATTCAAGAATGATTTTCTATTATTAGAATACATTTTTTCTCGAACCATATAAATACGATGGGCCAGAATTTTGAGCTTAAAGTACTTAATTAGTAATAAAATACAGGAAAATGAACTCGAATAAAATATGATAATGAGAAAAAAAAGTAAAATATCATTTTGTCTCTTATGTATATACAAATAAACGAGTCTCTCTTAGCCTTTGTATAATCGCCGTATTCTCCAACGATTTGAATTATTTTTAACTCATTTACACGAGTTAGAAATATATAATGGAATATAAAATAATAAGAAGCTATTGTATCCAATTACATCATCACCATTCTTTTGTAAACATACAATGTGTCAGTCGATAACTTATTTTTTCTATTTTGTTCATTCATTATTTTCATCATATACGCTCGTCTATATAATTATATATACAAGTATGTAGAAAAAAAACTGAATTCTCTTACTGTTATTTCTTTACTTTAACGTTAATAAATATTTTCCATAGAAATATAATTTTCTTGTCATTATATGTTCTGTATATTATTTCTCTTATTTATTCATAATAAAAATAAAAATTTTACTGGTAGTTCTATAGTTATTTTGTGATTATAACTAATAAATATAAGCAAGATACAGAAAAAATAAAGTAGAAATAGATTTTTTTTTCTTTTATAGATAAAGAAAAACTTAATTAAGTTGTAAAATATGCATGTTATAATGGTTAATGTCATAGATGCGTGATTTTGTTCTGCATAGAAGAAAAAAAAACAGACTTAATCATTCATCTTTTATACATAAGAAAAAAACCTGTTTTTTGTTATTTATTCGTTTAATAGACAAACTTTTATTTCTTATTAAATTAATGTAGAATGTTGACAACCGATAACTCGTCAATGATGATTAAAAGTGAAAAATTGAAAAAACTTCTTCAAAAATGTCGAATATGTGATGCTCCTGCTAAATATTCATATTTTGGTGTTATATCTTGTGAATCATGTAAAATGTTTTTTAAACGACATGCTAACGCTGAACAAGTAAATAAAGTGTTTTTTCTTATTTTTACATTAATTCTTTGAGGACAGAATTGTTCTTTTTTTAACTGCAAAACTATTTTCAACCTTTTATGAATAAGTAGCTATGACCAATTTTGACCTTACTTAAGCATCTCATCAGAAGGCATTATAGTCATACATTTTAACACTGTATCTCCGATATACTGGGAGCTGAGTACAGTTTTATGATCATTTATGATGATGAATTTGAATTATGGTATCTAATAAGATCTTTAATCAAAGTCAAAATCGATCGTGGGTGTCTATTCATAATTGTGAAAACGTTGTAAAGAAATAAAGAGCAATAATTCGAAAGAGAAATGATATATATTGTATAAATTGAAAAGCAACGTAAATTCGTCAATGAGAATAGGAATATTCTCGAAAAACAAATGGTTAGAGGAAAAAAGAAAAATTATAATGTCATTCTGCCTTAACAGCAAGAATGATAAATATTTGAAAAGAATTTATGAGATTATACATATAGTTATTTATGATGTTAATGACCTTATATATTTAATAGTCTCATATGAATAAAATACTTTTTTCCCTACTGAAGAATAGATGGGCTAAAACTATCCTATCCCATCTCTAAAGAATTACATTGTTTTATATTATCTTATTTAGGCAGTATCTAAATGTGATTTTATTAATCAATGTGAAATTAGTATGAATAAAAGACGTGTGTGTACTTCATGTCGACTTGTTAAATGTTTTAAATGTGGAATGACAACTGATAAATTTCGAGCACCAAGATCAAATCAATCAAATACAAAATCTTTAGTGAAAAAACAACAAGAACAAAAATCGGAACGAGTAAGGTTTTATTAATATCATTTAAAATATAATGATATATACAATATTAGGAAATAAAAATTTAATAATCTTGATAATTATCTATAAATAAAGATAAAAATTAATTATCATTATAAAATATTTTTTTTGTTTATATTTCTCTTCTAGTTACCAACATTAAATCTTTTACAATCCGATTCATCATTATTAGATAGAAATCAATGGATTCTTCTTTCTAATTTAATTAATAGTTATAATGAAACAAAACTTTTATTAATTGGTCAACGTTTAGTAGATTCACATCATATATCAAAATATAATAATATATTATATCAATCACTTGTAGACGAATTAGCATTAATTACTTATGAAACAACAGGAAAATATCTTTGTTTAAATGAAGATCTTCGAAGATTATCATCTGATGATCGTTCAATTATGCTTCGTAATGCTGCTGATCATGTATCATGTATGAGTTTTGAATTTATTATAAATTATTGTCATTTATTAAAACTTAATGCTTTTTCAAATACTCTTATATCATTGTATGGAAAACATTCAGTTGATTTTCATCATTTGCCAATGAAATATATTGATCCAGATATAATATTAATTAAATTAGGACTTTCATTATTTGCTTTTACTGAAAATACTTATTCATATAATGAAAATATTTCAAAAGAATTAACTAATTCAATTCTTATATTTAAACTTCAAAGTAAATATGCTGAAATAACATGGAAATATCTTATTTATAAATATGGTTATTATGAAGCTATTAAAAGATTTGTTAATTTAATATCTTGGCTTTTAGCTTTAACTATACTTATGTCTCATGCACAAACACTTTCAACACATGTTAATGATGTTAATTCACTTGTTGAACAAACTGAACTTACACTTATTTTAGATGATATTGATCAAATAATGTAAACTAATTAACCAGTATCTTTATGAAATATTCTGTATATAATTTTTTTGTCATTTATGATTATAGTTTATATAATGGAAGAAAAAAAAAGTATGAAATAAAAATATATCTAATATACACTTGTAGATCAAAGTCTTTCCCTTTCTCCCTCGTTTTATTTTTCAACAGTCATATTTCGTATGAAGTTTATCATTGAGTATAGGTATGACTTCTATGAAAATAGTCTTCGTGTTTCTTATAGTTTGCTGATCGAAGTAACCCAATGATATGAAATGAACACTAATCTGTAAAACATGGATGCATATTACAATTTAATTTTTCCGATTTTTTCTCGTTTGTAACACTATATTATGCCTCTTTGTTCAAAGATGAATTTCCTGGAGATCCCGCAAGTTAGTTTCTACAAGAGGATATCGATCTCAAACACAGGTGCCGTTTAAAGGTTGAGTTAAAATGCGATTGAAGTTCTATCATGGCTGTTCGCATCACCCGACTAAAATCCAATCGAAAACGTCTGATAAATTAGAAAACATGCAATAATCAAGAAAACAATTCGAACAAGAAATAATTTCGGTTATATAATTGAGTGAGAGATATTTATGTGTCTTTTCGCGTGAATCTATATTTTCTTCCTTGTTCTCAAGAGAGAAAAGATTATTTGAATTTTGAACATTAATTTAGTGAATCAAAATTGATCATCTGTATTAAATCTCTAAATTATTTTTTAATTGTAATGTTTGTTTTTATCCTTCAATTAATTATGAATTGCATATCTTATCATTTAACATAAGATTTTTCATCACTTCTTACTTTAATCGGATTTGATGAATGAAGAGAATAGAACTATTTTACATTAAATTATGTATACACAGTAATGTCCTTTTTTTATGAAAAGAGAAAAAAACTAAGCAAGAACTTGTATGTAGCAGCATATAGATTAACATAAAAATTATACCCTCACTCTCATCCTCACATTTATATTTGTACTTTCTTCGAATATGATCAATCAAACAAACAATAAAGTTCTTCGGTTTACATATTTATTTCCGTATAGTTAATATATAGAATTGACAACAATAATAGACGAAATGAATGATCAGACAACATTTTATATTAATACATTTTCAATAAAAATTTCATTGTTTATCTCATCTGTAATGAATACAACGTCGAATAGTGATCAAATATTGTTTTAATATTGCAATACATACTTGACGATAAGTAATCGAGGTTATAGTGTACAATATCCATGTTATCTATATATGAAATAAAATCAAGAATTATATTTAATAAATTTTCATATGTATCAATACTGCTGTTTTCTTTCTAGATCGATCTTAATTATACGTACCGATGCATATGTATAAAGCAAATAAGTACCCCAATAAAAAAATAAATATACTGTTTCTCGTTGACTAATTGACACGTTATATACAATAATTGTATAATATACAACAATTGGCATAAATGTTCTTAAAGAGTTAAATATTATATAAAATAAAACTTGAAGCAATGATAGACGAATAAATTGAAGTTCTTTCTTTCTTTTTAATCGTCTTTTTACTGGTCTATAAATAGTATTAGTTAACAATGGATTTGTTCGACGACCAGTATGACGTAGATTAATTAATGTTAAAATACTGAATAAAATCATAATGATTAAGGGAACAATAGCAATAATAATATGACATATAGAAGAAAAAACTATATAACCACGTCTACCTATACATGCGACATTGTTTAGTGAATAATAACCAATGGCTGAATGAATATTAAATAAAATCCAAAAGGACAATGTAATTACAAGAGTCCATCGAGTAGTATAATCTGAACTTTTTCTACGTATTGATGCATTTGGTGATGTAATCATCCAGCGATTAATACAAATTAAACAAAGAAAATTTCGTGACAAAAAAAGACTAAGAACATCTATGTATGTACTCAATTTACAAAGTATATCTACACGTGCAAATATATTATAATTACGAAATACAGCTATAATACGAAATAGACAAGGACAATTTAACATAAGAAGATGAGAAAGTGAAACACAAATAAAATATAGTGAACAATTATTTGAACGAAATTTTGATTGACTAAAAACTATTACATTTATTATATTACCAATTAAACCTGTACTATAAACCAATGGTAAATAATATACAGCTGGTTCTATTGTAAGTATAACTATTAATGAAGACATTATTTTCAAATTAAAAAAGAAACACTAAATAGAAATGATTATTATCAACTGATTTTATTAAGAAAATAAATCATTTCCTATGACGTATTGGAAATAATATTTTGAAAGGCTAATTGTCATGCAAGATTTTCTAGTTTGTTTACCATATAATTCTCTTAAATTAAAACAGATTGAGGTGAAATTTTCATTATTATATTCACTAATGATAATCAACTATTATTCAAAATACCAAAATTAGAAGACTTATCCGTTTTATGAAAGAGGAAAATTTATGTCAATATGTCATGCAAAATTTTTTGAAGAGTTATCAGGCAACATTTTTATGCACTTAACGAAGATTAAAATACATATATTAGTAGTGTCGAACTTGAAAGGTGAATTCAAGTGTTTAAATATTTAATTCAGAGATGTCCATCGCGGTTGAAAATGTGCTGCGACGATAATCAAAGAAAGCTACCGCTGCCGCATCGCAATCGTTTCTGAGAAAAATCTGCCACTACCACTATAGGGATTTCTGCTTCTAATCTAGCTATTTGACTACTTTTTTTAAGAATAGAGTTTAATATTAGACTATATATGGTTTCTATAGATACAAAAAATATGATTTAAAACTTTAGAAAAAACATAAGAAAATAAATGGACAAAAACTGATCGATTTCGCTTCATGTCTCCCTGATGTCTACAATTGTAGACATATTCTGTTATTTTAAGGAAGAATATCTTCTTTTTCTTTCCGCTACAGAATATATATAAAGAGAAGTAATAGGTTTCTTTTCAGTATTTAACATCTTTTTGATCCTTTTAGAACTGTTGTCGAGAGGTAAAGAGTTGATATATATATATTATGAAATAGGCTGCATTTTTCAATGTATTACAAATGAAATAAAGCACGTCGGCATCAGATATACTTTTGATTCAAAAGTTCTGAAATAATTTTTTTAATAAAACTCATTTTCATTAATCTCTTTAATTCTAAACATACATAAACAGTAATATAAAGTTATTATAGATTAAGAATGTATTCGATTATTGATAAAGAAATAAAAATCTATATGATGATTTTATTTAAATAAAATTTGCATTGTCAATATAATAGAATTGATTTTTTAACGAAAATTTTTCAAACGTTGTAAATGTCTTGCCTTGGCAAAAAGTTGATTTGGATCAAACATTTTGCCCATTTTTGTAAACATAGCATACACACCAATTGTATGAACAATTAACATTGCTACACATGAAACAGCTGTCATTATAGCTACAGGCTGTTTACATGCTTCTTCCTATAAACAAAATGAATTTATAAAAAAAAAAAAAAACAAACTAAAGAATGAGATGAAAATGAAAAGACATACAAAATCTTTTGGATTAATTACGGACGCATCAGGAAGTGGAGTTGCTGTAGTAGTTTCTGTTGTTGTAGTAGCAGCTAAAATATTTTGATTTATTAATTTATCATATAAATTCAGTTATTTGATTATTACTTGTTTGAGTAGTCGAGGTTGTAGTTGTCTCAGTAGTAGTTGTAGGTACAAGAGTGACTGCAGTAGTAACATGAAACCCAGTGGTCGTTAGCTTTAAATAGAATAATTACATGTGTCAATAGATGATTTTGTTTACAAAATTAAACTTTAAGTTTTAAGGCGTCTAACTTATATATAATTTCATTATCTATTAAAATAAATGGCATATTTTTCAGGTAATAAATATTATAGATTTTGAAGAACATAAATCATTTTTAGGTTAACTATTTTCTAATATTCACTTGAGTTCATTTAGATTTCAAAAACGATCTAATATTTTCCAAATATTCTTCTATTAAAAATCAATTTTTTTGAAGTTTACCAATGTATTGACACTAGTCGTTGATAATGGCCGAGTTGTTACAGTTCCAGTCGTTGGAGGTGTTGTAGTAGTCGTAGTTGTACTTGACACAGCAGGATTCCATATATCAAATCTCCAAAAATATGGATCAGTTATCGGTGCTGATTCAGGACCTTCATATATGAAAAATTATTTTCACATCTGACAAGATGAAAATAAAGAAAAACAATATATCTATATATACCGCAAAATTCGACACCACTCGCCACACCTAAAGAAATGTAAAATTGCTATATGAAGAGAAATTTTCAGTTATATAATCATACCACTATCAAAAAGAACATAATAAGAACGTCCTGCTACCCATGTATAATTTGTTATGATAGTTATTGTGGTTCCAGTATATAGAATATTTGGTTGCCAACCGGCATCAAATACTTGTACTGCTGTCGTTGTAGTAGCATCCATGAATCTTATGTAGGTTCCATTTCGAGTTGGACGATTGACACTTCGAGTAGCTATTAAAAGATTAATAATATTTTTTAAATTCAAATCAAAATATCATTTATTTAATGATTAATCCCATATTACAATCTATGTGTAGTGCATTGAAAAAATAACAAGTTTTATTTACCTTGTATAGAGAAAATTGAATGATTAGAAAATATAGTTCCTATTGGTGATGCTGAGCCTTGAATAGTTTGTGTTCGAATAAGATTTGGTGAATCAAATCCTACTAAATAGGTGATACACCAAGCATCAGATTGTAAATTATTGCTATCAACAGCACCAGCACAAAAACCTTGTGGACCAAATTGATTATCTGCTGGAGTCCATGTAAGTGTCATAACATAGAGTCCTGAAAAAGAAGAAAACTTTTGAATGATTATTTAAGGAATGAAGAAAGTCTAAAACATACCACCACCTTGAGCCACAATAGTACTATGTTGCATTCCAATAGGTGAACTTGTAACAAAATTAGTAATATTTGATCCACTACAGAATACTTGTGCAATGACTCGTTCAGTAAATGTTACATCTAATTTAATAAAAATAAGAGAAAATATTCAATGAGTAAATATATTTCTCTTAGTCAGTCAAGTTTTCTTTAGATAATCAAATCTTTAGAGCGAAATTTTATCAACGATCATAGCAAAAATCTGATTGCCTAAAACAATACCATAGAAAAAAAAAGAAGTCTTCGATCTCAAAAGTTTTAGAACAAACAATATGAACTATCAATATTTTTGAAAGCTATATTATTTGTAGAGAGTAAAATTTCGTTCCAATATTCATTTAACTGATCGTATTTGAAAGAAAGCAATTCAAGATTTAGCAACAAAATTTGATTGAAATATTATAATGGTTACACATTCTTGCTCATATATTAGAAGCATTAGTAAATTTATGTTTCTTTTTTAATTAAAATTTAACTTACTGATTGGAGTTCCAATGCAAGCTAAAATGCAAAATATATGATTACATATTCTATTCATATCAATAGGAAATTATAAATGAAACAAACATTGTCTTCATAAATTTTCTTTTAAATTTGAGGATATACATTTTTTAACAGTATTTCAAAATTACTTTATCTTTTTTTGTTTTTCATTACAAGTATCAAAAATTTTTTCGAAATATGTGTTAAAAATAAATCAAATTTTTATTTAAAACCTTACCACGATTTGGTCGTTCTCCTATAATTTCTGGTCGTGTTGTGCAACTACCAGTTGCTGAATAGGAATAAAAAAGAAATTGTATAGGTACAGAACTCATAGGAGTAGTGTATGATGAATTGAAATAATCTTCAATTTGTAATGCAATAACATAGTACCATCCAATACGACTTGTAGGTAGTGTAAACACTAATGTACAGTTATCTCCGTATAGTGTTGAAGTACCATTGAGTCCCATACAAGCACCTTCACATTCATCTAAACGATTGTAATTTGTGGTCTCAAATGAATTTGACCAACGACATTTGAGTATATCAGTACCATCATTATCAGCCATCTATATATCATAATAAAAGATACAAATTATTTACTATGAAATGTATAAGTCTTTATTTTTTGTCAAGTTTTGCCTTCTCAAACATCAAGATATATAATTATAATAGAAAAATCTACTTAAAATGGAAAAAATCTGTAGATAATAATGCGTCAATTACCTGTACAACATGTACTAGCTGTTGTCCAACAGGTTTGAACAAAACAGGTAATGTATTCGTTACTGGACTAGTATTTATATATCCATCAGGTCTTACTGCCAAATTTATTCGATTGACTACAGCCCAACCCAGACCTGCTGCAGGATATAAATTTGGCCCAAACCATGCAGAACTATTATAACTAATTGAAATGGATGTTGTCAATGGTAATGTCAATGTATCGTAACGTTCACCAGCCCATGATCGTATCAATGTGCTTTGGTCACAATCCGAAGTTGTCATTATTGTTGATACACCGGTAGATGGAAATGTTGAACTCGAACAATTGATATAACAATATACATAATTACTAACAGGAATTTGTGTTTTAGCAATAACATCAGCTTCAGTACAACGTGTGCTGAATGAACCCCACTGACGATTCCAAAAGTATCGCTGATGTATCTGAACTTTAACATTAGTACCATTGGGTACGTTATTTAATGGGCGCCTTTTAAAAAAAGTTCAAATTCTAGAGAATATATTTAAATCATGTTTTATGTCATGAAAACATAAAAAATGATTGGCATCTATTGTATACAGATATTCAGTTTGTTGTACAATATCTCATTAGTTTCATCTTAAAGTCACTTTTATTTCGATCTTTTATTACACATCACAGACAACGTCCGAAATATTTTGTAGATACAATTGAAAGATCAAATGTAAAGAAGCGAACAACGGAATCAGAGATTATTTATAATAGAAATCATATACAATTCTTCTAATCGCTAAGTTTTACTGTGTTTTGTGGTCTTTATGGAAGAAAATCCTCTTGTATGTAATTCCGAGAAGTTTCTCAGTATTTTTTTCATCAAAGATTACTTCAATCGTGACGGTAGATTAACAATTTGCTTCTAAAAATCACGATTGACTGTAATTTGATTTCAAGAAAAAACAAATTCTTCATAGACCATTTGCTATTTTGTTTCCCGATCGTCTTATTTGGTGCTATTCTAAAATTGAAAGTCAACCACAATTGATTTTATTACAAGATAATTATTAAAATTGCCTGAGAAATATGTCAGATGTGCTATTGATCGAATACAAAAAAATCGAAAAACATAACTCATATCTTTAGAAGGATTATTTTTATTGATTCAAATCACTTTTACTTACCATGATATAATACCACCACGAAAATGATCTGCATATGTTGCACCAAGAAATATCAATAAGATAAAAATAGTTTTAATAAAAACCATTGTATCGACTATTAAAGAAACGCGATAGAAAATGAACAAAATATAAATATACGAAGAAATTTATACTTCTCTTCGATTTTAAGCATTTAGCGTTAAAATAATAAAGGTGCCTTTTAGTTTTGTTTAACTTTTCTCAAGTAGAATTGATATGGATAGAAGCAGTTAAAATTTTTTTTTTCTCTTGACAACTGTCTGTTACTGTAAGCGTTAATCATGAATCTCACTTTTCTTTTTCAATTTTCACTCATTTTTTAAAGATTCAGTTATTATATTGTATGCAACCAAAACAAACTGTTGTAATATAAGTGTATTTACTTTGTAGCACAAAAGGAATACAGAACGAATTTTGTATAGCTATATTTTGTTTATTTAAACAACAGAAAATGCAACAATTGATCTATCGATGCGTCATGCATCTATTAGATCAATCTAAACACTAAAACAAATCAAGTTGGAAAGTTTTATAATTTCACTAACGTTTCTTCTTCATATAATTATTTATATTGTTTTCCTCTTGACAGATGATATAAATCGATAAATTTTCCTCTGATACAAGATAATATGCTCTATATAAACTATGTGTTATAAAGCATTAGAACATAAAAACATATTGAATATTAGTGTCATTCATTTAGTTGCATCAGCATCTTAATTCTCAATTTAAAGATCATTACAGTCTACAAAATTTCACACAGAAAGAAATGATACTCCTAACTTTAAGAGTTTTACTAGCACCTCGTGTAGAAATAGAATCAAAATAATCAATTTCTTTTTTTTGGCATGAACACGTTTCAATCTTAAACCCTTTATACATCTAATATCTTTAACTGCATGAATATTGTAAATATTTTTTTATTTTTAAAATCGTGAATTATATTAGACTATTATTCAATTCGATTCAAATAGATACAACAAAACACTTGACAATGAATTTTCTTTTTCAATTTTTACGCTTAGTATTATTGCGTGCAAAAATGTTTACAACACGTCTATCAGAATTAATAGATATTTTGTTAAATTGACTAAGAATAATATTATTACGTATGAAAGAAAAGTCAGATTTAGATCTAAAAGATTTCACATTGTAGAAAGACAGAGTAATAAGAATTTGCGTCGTTATAGCACAAGAGAATGATGCTGTACAACTATATTTTTCATTCCTTCTGTATGAATAAGTGTTTAAATTACTTAAGATGTTTATTTTAAGTTCTTTTGAATAGATATGCATAGAAAATAGAAATTAAATTAAACAATAAAACAAACTTTAAGTTCATTTTTTTCCATTATCTAAATCTTTGACAACCAATGCTTATACAACTAAGTAACGTAAAGAAAATATTCTATGCATAATCGATTAGAACGAACGTGAAATTGATCAACAAACAAACTTATTAGATATTGTTGGTTTTTCGATATACGGAAACCAATATGCGAACACATATAAGATTGTGATGAGTACATAATATAAAGGAAACATGATTGAATATGTCAATTAAATACGATTAGTTCATAATGATTGATAGTGATCAACAATAAAATAAATACGAAAAAAATTATTGTCTGTTGATATATGTATTCAAAATCTATTATTTGATTTACACAATATCAAATATATTTGTCATATAAACAATGAGTTCAATTAAGCATTCGATATGCGTTAAATATTCTCAAGTGTTATAATTGTTTGAAATAATCATACTGCATGACGTTTATAGTTCTCTACTATAAACACAGATCACGTTATAGTCTTTCATTGTTTCATCATTATCTTGCAGTATAATATTCCAAACATTTCGAATTCGAAGTGTTGTCTCAACGTAATGGTATTGATTCAATTTTTTTTAAACTAAAAATACTTGATTAAAAGATGAGAGTTCTGTGCATATTTTTCTTCTTTACTCACTAATTAAACAACTATATCTAAAATTCTAATTATTATTTATTCGTTCCTTTAATACAAGCACAATAAAATAGTATAAATATTAATTAATTGTTTGAAAAGCTTAAAGAAAAGCGTAAAATAGTCAAACTTAATTCGACTTTTAATGATAATACATTGATGATGCTACTGCTCTTCATACATTATCCTATTAAAATGCAATTGTTTGTGTATGTGATGCTTCTTCATCACCATTCTTATTGAATAATCGCGTTTGTACTAAATTACCCATACCTGAAGAATAATAAAAGGACAAATAAATTAACAAATCAACTTTATACATTCCTCATTCTCTTACCCCAGGAAAATAGATCATGATTCACAAGTTTTTGATGTGATGACGTATCAGTAGTAGCAGCACCTGAATTCACATAAATTCTCAATTCGTTGCGTCTCTCAAGACGAACTCCATCGGGTATGATATATCGATGTTTCGTCATTGAATCAATTTCACGCACCAGTATCCATTTCGAAATATCGATATCTTTATTCGTCGAATGATTCACCAAACTGATATATGCGCCATTAGGAGCGCATTCTTCTACAAGAATATAAATAGACAAGTTTCTTTCTTTCTCTCTTTGTAATTTCACACTTACTAATACCAATCGATCTCTTTTTGTGGCTTTTAACAATGATTTTTCCCATCATTTCACTTCCGATTGGCTCTGCATAAGTTATAGTAGGAGTTTGCCTTTCTATTCCAATACTCTCCAATAAGAGGCGATAAATAATAATTTCAGCTTCTAAACTGACTTTGCTAAAAAATTTCACAAGAATAAAATGAAGTCTTATTTTTACTGATAAAAACTATTCTAACATGCGTTTTATTTCCTCAACATCATATGCCATTGCCATTATATTTTCCTGTGCACTATGAAGCTTTGTCAAGTGCACTCCAAGACGTTCTTCATACTGCAAGTGAACTGATTTGTATTCTGCTTCCAATTGTGCTGTGAAAAATAAAAAAACATCATTGAAGAAGATCAACGAGAAAAAGGAAATATAAAACTTTTCTTACAGTATGTAGCTTCGAGCTTGATTAAAGCTTCGTTTTCATAGGATAAACTCTGCTGTACTTTTTCGTATTCTACCTGATATGCCTGATAACTCATCGAAACTTCTTTGACTTCAAATGTTTGATTTTGAGATGCTTTTTTAATATTTATTTCTGTTTCTTGCATTTGCGTTTCATAGTATGCAACCATTTCTTGATAGATTGCTGCATAAAATGCTTCAAAATCTTGACGTATTCTTTTAACAACTTTGTCCAATTCCAATCTCCAATATTGTGTCATATCTTCTGATCCAGAAACAGATCCACTGAAACGAAGAAAAAAATATTTCTTCGTTAATATAAAAGGAATAAGTTTACTACACTCACTGCACCCAATATGGACGTAAGTTTTTATAAAACACAATGTAACTCTTCAAGGTTTCAATACTTAAACTCCATTTACTTCGTTTTTTCTTTGCACTGCACCAATCGTACGTTAGTGTTAGATACTGTTTGAATAAATCTTCACCTTTTAGATAGAAGTTTTCAACTTCCCGTTGTAACTCTGCATAAGATGTACGTTGAGCAATGAGAACGGACGATGATTGTTTCAATTCGTCTTGTAATACTAACAATCGGTTGTTTTTCCATTGTTGTTCGATCGCGATCAATTGCTGATATATTGCAATCTGTAGTTGAAACACTTCGAAATCCCATTCATAGTCAATTCTTGTATTGTATAACGTTGAGAGATTAGATTTTACCAAGAGGTAGCGTTCATCCCATTCTACATCAGAATTACTGATACTAGACGATTGTCCTCGAAAATCTGCTATTGCTGCAAGATATTTTGCATTTTGTGATTGCAACACTTGAACACGATCAACAAATAATTGAAAGCGTCGATTCAATTCAGTCAGTGCACTTTTCTCATGTTGATGCTGTATTTGAAGATCATTTTGAAGTTCCCGAAAATTCACAGTTATTGGCGATGTATAGTAAGCAGAAGACCCAACGTTCATGTCACGACGATGATATGTAGTGATTGCTTTATCATTGTTGTTGTAATCTTCATCGGCGACAATGCGTGAATCAATTGACATTTTATTATTAAATGTTTTTTGATGAAGTTATAAATGTGGCTTATATACTTATTTTTTCTTGATTATTTATATCTTTTTACTAAATTGAAGGACAAAATACAGATTCAGTTTCATTCTGATTTTGTTTGAGGGTGGGGTTTAAAGATAGTAGAAACATCAATTATAGATATGAATTCTATATATACTTCTTTCTTTTTTATTCTTATCATATAGTATATCAACGTCTCATTTGTAACTTATTATACTTCATAAATATTAATATAATAAAGATATTATATTTGAGTATTTGTTGATATATTTATATTTGATTTTATCAAGGAAGAAAGAGCCTTGAAAATTCAAGCATTTTTCATCCATTGATAACATTGGACAATTTACAGATTGATACAATTTTTTTGTTAATAATGTGCTTTTTTTTTACCTTGAATTTAATGTCAAAAATGTTTTTGACAAACACCTCTTACAATATAATATTTTTATTCTTTAAATCATTCTGAAAATGATACAAACGAATCAAGTTGCAACAAGAAAAACGTTACATTTAGTTCAAAACTCTGAACTATCAATTTCCAGTTATCGATTTCACTTTTATAAAGTGGTGTGTACGTCCGTAGTACGAGAAGAATATAAAAGGGTGATAGACCAGAAGTACTCACTCGATTTGTATAAGAGTTGTCTTCATAGAAAAAAACTATAGTAAAATACACTTTTTTAAATAAGTATACATTAACGCCAAGCCCGAAATAATTTGTAGAAGGAGTTTATTCCCACTGCAAACCGAAAAGGACTTTATTATACCTAAAAACCATTCAATCATTCCATTTCTGGACTAATCTAAGCCACATTCCAACTCTGTCAATACTATAAATTAATCTTTCTAGGTCACTTAGTGAAAAAGTTATAAGTTCAAGATTTTGACAACTAACTGGTATTGAGAAATCTCCTTGAGGATATTATGTATATTAATTGGATAGTTAACATGTCAATAGATAAAATCAATTCCTTTCATTAGTTGTGTCACGGAAAGAAAAATGCTCGTCTTGAAAAATAATGCTGTGATCGAAATCACTTGTCTTTGATATTTATTTTCTTTGGACATAATAATTTTTGACTGATTTTATCAATAGCTCTATGCTAGTCATTCTTAATGCATCTTACCTTGATCAATCGGTACTATCGATTTATCTCCTTCTTCATTTTTTTTCATAGAAAAGAGAAGATTTTTCATCAAAATCTGACTGATCTGGAATGATAATTAGTTTCCAAGTAGGGTGCTTTGTTTTCAAAAATAAAACTAATGAAGAACATCGATGATATCTACTTCACGTGTTAAATATTGAATCAGTTTAAAAAATACTCCTAAAGAAGTTTTAAAATCACAGTTATTTCATTATGCCATTTTTAACAATTAAAATATCAACAGTTAATTTGCTTCTAATTAAGATAAACATTTCGAGACTCTTAACTGTCTTACTAAATGTTCTAGAAAAGTAAGTGTATGATTATTTTGATAAACGTGTTTTTGCTTTACTTTTCTTCTATACAGAATGTTTCATAAGTTTTGGGACGCGACAAAGTTCTTTTATATGGACATATTAAACAATGTTTATCTATTATTTTTCTATATCAGTTTGTAGTACTCGTCACGGCCTTTCGAATGATATATAATTCAATAACATCTTCCCTTATAATAATAAAAATATAAGCATAACAATGTAGAGATAAATTTTTCGAAATCGACCAGAAAGATATATCCCTGGAAAAAAATAAACTGCAGACTGTATTTTGAAGATATTTCTATCATAATAGGATAATTTTAAAAAGATCAGTATATGTTCTAAAAGCTCGTGAAACTCTCTATTACTCTGTATATGTAGACTTTAGTTGGCACTTATGCATTACCAAAATAAATTGATTGCAATGAAGGCATCCTCATGTCCAGATTTCTACCGACTTGATTCCGTCACTATCACCAAAATTAGTTTTTTAAACTTTTTGTCACTATAGAATTACCTTTTAAAAAAAGCAATTATATATTCTGATAGAGCTTGAAATTGTTTATCACTCCATATATTTACCTATTGCCTTGCATTTATTTGTTGAATAATAATTTGAGTACAATGAACGCATCCTCAATTAATAAGTAGCAAAGATCTGTATTTTTTTCACTACTTAATTTCAAGATACTATGTTAATATATAGGGTGATAGAGAATTTCAAGCTCTATCAGAATATATAATTGCTTTTTTTAAAAGGTAATTCTATAGTGACAAAAAGTTTAAAAAACTAATTTTGATGACAGTGACGGAATCAAGTCAGTAGGAATCTGGACATCAGGGTGCCTTCATTGCGCTCAATTTATTTTGGTAATGCATAAGTGTCAATTAAAGTTTACATATACAAAATGATAGAGAATTTCACGAGCTTTTAGAATATATACTGATCTTTATAAAATTATCCTATTATGATAGAAATATCCTCAAAATACAGTCTGCAGTTTATTTTTTCCAGGGGTATATCTTTCTGGTCGATTTCGAAAAATTCATTTCTACATTGTTATGCTTATATTTTTATTATTATAAGGGAAGATGTTATTGAATTATATATCATTCGAAAAGCCGTGACGAGTACTACAAACTGACATAGAAAAATAATAGATAAACATTGTTTAATGTGTCCATATAAAAGAACTTTGTCGCGTCTCGAAACTTATGAAACATCCTGTAAGAGTATTTATTAGTATGAAAATATTTCTTATATAAATTGAGTCAACACTTCTCATCTAGTCTTTATGAGTTCTATTCAGATCGACACATAGCATTCTTTTTGCTTGAAGATACTAAAACAATTTTCTTTAATCGGCAGATGTTGAAAGGAAACGTTACATTCGAGTAATGTTACCAGTATTTCGAGAAGGTAAAATTACTTAATATTTAGATACAATTTTTCAATGCATAGATCGTTTTATATATCGATGTTTTGACGAGGATCAGATATATCTATATCTTGTAATTTCGTGTTAAAAATTAACAATGCATATTATTTGAATTAGTCGAATTTGATTATGATTTATCTTGATGATTGGATAATATGTATTTAAAATTCAATTGGAAATTCCAATATATACATCGATCCATGTGCAAATTTATTTAAAAGAAATTGTTAAACAAGAAAAAAGTAATCAAAACTAAAAGATTTAATTGCATCATCAACTTCATCACTTAATGAACGAGCTAATAATGAATGAACATTTTGAAATTCTCATGGTCTTATGTGACAAAATAGTCCATATTGTACTATTCGTTGTAGTTAAATCATATTAATATATATGAATTCTGATCCACACTATTAAAATCATGGAGACTCAATTAAACTCATGCCTAAACAATCTTTAGTCGAACATACATATCATCATCCATACGTTATATTGCCGTTTGACTGTGGACATTGAGCATGTATCCGACAGAATTTAGCATTTCCAAAGCTCAAACAAGTTTTTCTTCAATGAATGCAATATGGTCGAACATTTGAAGATATGCGAAGGGATATCAGCAGTGAATGAGATTTTTTTAAAAAATATTTTCAAGTTCAAAAACTGCTTTCTTTTCCTTCGAATTGTAAATCTTTATTAAGAAATTTAAACCTATTTATATTTTTATGATTGAGGTGAATATATTATCTTCTATAATTTGTATGTGTCAAATATCGTCTTATTTGATGGAAAGAAGTGCCTGATCGTGTATTGCCGATATGCTTATTTCGTAGAATAATAAAAACATGAATGTTAACAAGTTGTTTCACTCGCACATAAAGCTCTCGTTTTTTTTTGTTAAAGAAATTATGTAACATGATCGATAAAAAAATGTGTAGTAAAATTGTTGCACGTAGAATCTCTTGTTTATTGTTTTCCTTCTTCATGTAACATTTATGAGAGAGAGAGAAAAAAGAAGAAAAAGTTTTCTATTTCACTTTATTGTTCGATGTCCATGCAGTCTTCGTTATGTGCGTCTGTATAACTCCTTTTTCTAGAAGGAATGAAAATAAGAGTATATCAACATACGAGTATTCTTAATCAATGGCTAATAGCCTAATACTTTCTTCTTATTGAATGTAAGACATTGTAGGTTAATATACCTAATAGTGGTTCCACAATTATTTACTTTCTCGACTACTCTTTTCATTATTTGAGTAAGTAATTGTGTCCTATGCATAACGAAGAATATTTGCTTATGAAACAAATTGTAATAAGATATATTTGCATACTATATGTAATATAGAATATTTACTAACGAAATAAAGTTTTACAAGACATATTTACATAAAACAATTATTACCACAATGCCTGTGGGATTAAAATGTGAGAATAAATAGTCACTCTCAATATAAGATTATGTGAAAACAAAAGTTTATCAATCCTTTCAAAAGACTGATTACTAATTAATCAATTACAACTTTCATTTTTCTGCGGTTTTTTTTCGAGAAATCATTTCATCTTATATATGTTGTATAGCTTTTTTTAATACGAAAACAGCAGTTTTTGCGTAAAAAATATCCGAAAAACATTGATTAAAGTGATTAGGTCTGTCTATCACGTCTTTGAGGTGGGAAGGCGATGAGTAGAACTACTGAGTGTAAATTCTTATCTCTACGTAGGTGATTGAATTCGGTCGCCGTTTCCGACCGTATTGCTACAAGTCTCTAGTAACGAGGGAGCTTTTCGAGGTGTCCAACGAGTTTTGAGTCCATCTTTTGGCCATAAGTAGACATCGATGAAATGTGAAAAAGCTGAAAAGGATTTGGATCCTTTTGCCTTTCTTGGAAAGTTATAGCTATTTTACTAGAATTTTAGCTTGTGGATTGGTATGTGTCAACAAATCAAGTGATATTATTTTGAGCTGAAATTTTGCCCACAGATCACTATACTTATGACTAGAATGCACTGAAAACCTCAGCACAAAATAATATCATTTGACTTACTGACACATACCAACCATGAGCTTTCGGAATATGTAATTACTTTTAAAAGAATGTGGCTTTATAGTGAACATATATTCAGAATACAGACTGCAACTATTTTTTTCCGAGGGGTATATATCAAAAAATATGACTTTTTAAAACGTTTTTTGAGATTTTTCAAACAGTTTTTCGAATTTTTTCATTACAAAAAGTGACTCGGGGATTTTTTCGTATATATAGTTCTGTAGAGCTCGACGAGATCTATCGAATCATGTAAAAATATCGAAGAAAAACATATTGTTCCATTTTTGAATTAGGGTTATCTTACTTTTCTACTGCAAAAAGTATAAATTTTGTGAAAGTTTTTTATGGTCGATATTAACCCTTTAAGACCCGAATTTTTTCTACCGAGCTAAATTTGCTGAAATTTTCGGAATATGTTGGGGCTGTGGTGGTAAGATTACAATAAAATTTTCAGCCCTATCCCGCAACCTTTGAGTGAGATATTCACCAAACAAGGTCCAAAAGTAGGTCATTTTGCGTTCAATATTTCTGAGTTCAGATTCCTGCTCTATGTTTTATTTGGTTTTTACTAGAAAGACCATGTTAGAATCTAAAGCGCCACAGGGCTCTTTTTTGAAATCTCACTTTTTTAATAGAGAAAAGGAACCACAAATTCAATGACTCAAAAATCATGTCAAAAATAGGCGCCCAGTTACAGAAGAGTCTATATACATAATAAAAATAAAGCTTAATTTACAGAAGGAACTCTGTAATGGCCTGCATTTTGACATGTCCTTTCCATTAAAACTAAACTTAAATATATTACATGAACTTGGACAAAGAATTCTTCGATAAAAGGTCAAGAGGTCGTAAACTGAGAAAAAACGAAACAGATTGTTTTGTTTTTTCGAAAGAAGCCTGTTTTTCAAGCAGTTGATTACAGAAATCATCAAAATTTTTAGCTCAAAACGAGATTTTTGGATAAAGAACCATATCATTTCTGAAAGATCTGAAGATGGACCATCTTCGTAAGTGTTTATCTCAATTTTGAAATTTCTGACGAAAATTGACTTTTTTTGAGGGACGGAAATGGGGCTAAAAATCATGCTGCGATGTATTTTTTAATGTTTTTCACACACTCTATCATCCATGTAGTTTTGTACGGATCTGTATCAGCTTTCAATATCTATTGAAAATATTTCTCCAAGACTCTCAAAAGTTGGAGGATTTGAAAAATTCCGAGATGGCACATATATGTGCCACCGGGACTCAGAGAGTTAAAACTTTTATCGGTTGATGGAGTTTCCTCATTAATCATATCATAAAAGTGGCATCGTATTATCAGAATCGGCACGTCATCATATAGTACTCGCATGCAGATACACTTCCTTTTCTTCAAATCTTTTGAGAAAAAAGGAAACCAAAAATTTTTGATCGTAAAAAAACCCGTAACCAAGGGATTAATATTGTTGATGTCATCATATCGTAATCATGTACATTTTGATAAGTTAAACAGATCTCATTTTTCTTAATAAAAAAACAAAAATATTGTATTTTCATTCAATAACTTTCAACATAATGAATAAAATAAAAAATCGTAATTAAAATATTACTAATTTTTTTTTTAATTTTCAAACTTGTTTGATTTCTTCGAGATAATCTACATAATATATTTACACCAAATCTCAATATATAATAAATATCTTTTCAACCATTTTTAAAATTTTTTGTTCTAATTGCTTGTATTAACCATGGAAAACATTCTGATGTTATTATAATATAAATTCCAATACCAATAAAAACAATAGGAACAATATAATGAGCATATTTTTGGGCAAGATTTAATATAGGTCGATAATTAATAAAATAATATGATATTATTAACCAAATAAAAACCATTAGAAGAAATATAATTATATAAATAATTATTTGCCATTTATATGCTTGAGCAAATAAAGGAGTATAAATAGCAATATTATCACCACCATTTGCAACAGTTATACTTATTACTTTTAATGTTTCAAAAGCAAATATATGATTAAGATATTTGAAAAGATTTGTTTTAATTCGTTTTTTTGTTGAAGAATTATTTTCTTCTACTGATAATTGTTTTTCAGATTTTTTTATTTCAAAAATAATTTCTCCATCATTTTCTTTTCGATAACGAATCATTTCTAATTGAACTGTTGATATTGATTCCGATGGAATAATATCATCTATTGTTCCATGTCTTTTATTATATAATTCAATTATTATTTCAATAAGATTTTTAATTCCAATAATTATTGGTAAAAAACCAAGAAATCCAAGCATTTCAACAGGTAATATAAATGATATAAGATAACCAATAAGACTAATTAATAATAAAATAAAAAAACCTAAATATTGACCAATAAATATATGATGAACTTTCATTTTAGAATTTCCTAATGAAGCTTCAGTAAAAAAATTCATTAAAATAATTAAATCATCAGCATTTGTTGCTATATATGATATTAATGCAGTTACAATTAATTTTCCAACATGTTTACTCATTTTTTATCTATGTTTCGAATACTATAAGAAAAAAAAACAAGAAATGTCTCTCATTTGTTTTTATTTAAAAAAAGAAAAGGGCAAAATAATAAATATAATATTTGACATTCAAATATTCTTCTTTCTATGTTAATCAGAACATAACTTTTATATATAATATTATTGAATTCGAAAATGTTAAATAAATCACAAATCTATAAACAATATATTGATTACACTTTGTTTAAATTCTATGATCGAATTTATTTATAAGATCATTAGAATACGATTATGTCGATGAAAAATAATACAAATCAAAATGAGATTGTTTTTCTACATATTAATGTATCACATAAACTAAATACAATTAATTTTTGAAATAATTCTAGAATCTATATATATAAAGAAGAATGTTTGTCTGTCTGTTCTTTATGCATTTTCACACTGTAAAAGCTAATACAACTAAAATTTCCAAGAATCATCCTCTCAACCAGAATAAGGTCATAGAATAGCTTTCGACCCAAAACTTTCATCTGAGGAGGGTGTTTACCCTCTCCTTTTGTTGAATTACTATAGTAAGTACCTTTTCCAAAGAATTTGTGCGTATGATTGTTTTAGGATTGTTCATGGATCACTTGATTGAATGGAAGGCGAGAGGGGATGGAGGACGAGTTATTCCATATTGGTCATGTGTTGATCATAAACTCAGATTTTACGATAAATTTTCTGGATTCTATTATTCAAGAATGAAAGTGTATAAAAACCTAAGCATAGGAATGAAAATTTCCATCGAATGAAGAAGGCACCAAGTGAGATAAAATTCCAATACTCATAACTCGTAATCGATATATATAAAGAAGAAATTGTGTCTGTCTGTCTTCTATGCATATGGACATTGCACGAGCTAGCGGTATCAAACTTTTCGTGGCATACACTTAGGTCTCGAGGAAGATCGAGAGGGATTAGGATGACCGGTGGAGGGTTGGATTAAAATGCCACACAGATTATGGTGCATTGCAATTTTTCTCAACCTTTCAAAAACTTCAGAGCATTTGTTACCATTGTTAGAATATCCATTTCTTAAAGTCACTTTTTTTACATTGGGTGGTGATATAACATATGACAATAGACATAAGTTAAGAGAGAGACACGTACACTCCCACAGTATTTGCTGAATAAATTCAAATAAATAACAAAACCTTTTCATCATTTATTCATAATTTATCTATGCAGTAATAGTAGAAAAATGAAATATAGAATAAAAAAAAACTTCGATATATTTAATTTATATCATTTTGATTCATAATAAATGGTTCAGGTGTAGTTAATTGTCCATTTTCAATAAATTCAGGTGGTTGAAAAATTTTTTTTTCACCACGTTTATCTGTTAAAATCTTAAATGTTAATGGAACAAAATTCTTGCATAATATCACCATAAATTTCACGTCGTTTAATAATATTATTAAATTTATTTTCATCAATTTTAGTTGCTGCAATTATTTTTTCTACTTTATTTTTCCAATGTGTTATAATATGTGCAATATCATATAGTATATTATTTGGAATACCTTCATTATATTCAATATGATCCATAATTTGATCTTTATTAAAAGCAAATTTAGTAAGAATATCACAATTACATAATTCTAAATAATATTCATCAGGATCAGTAAAAAAAATATTGAATTATTGTTGATTTTGTATTTGTTTGAAAATTTTTTATTAAAGCTTTTTGTACATTAGTTACTGATAAACTTTGACGCACTTCAATATTTAATTGTCGTAATTTATACAAGACTTGTTTTATATTTGATGTTTCTAATGCAATATGTGCAACTTGAAGATTATCAACAGGTGGAATAGATGGTATACCTTTGATTAAATGAAGTTCAATATTACCCATTGTTAACCATGAGCTATGACAATCATTAATTGCTATATGATTTACTTTTGTAATTAAATTACCTAGACCACGTCGTTCTTCTAATTGATTTCAATGTAAAAATTCATTTTTCTCATTATTATTTATTAATATATTTTTTTCTTTAAATTGGTACCAACGATTAATTAATAAAAATGTAAAAAATCCAATAATAAAGCCAAAAAGTAGAGAAGCAATATCAATATTTATCAAATTCAATAGCATTATCTTAAATAGAACAATTAATTCTATAAAATAAAGATTATCAAGAAAAATTGCGAAATTATATGGTAAATAATGAAAGAAAGTAAAATGATTGAGATAGAGAATAACGAGTGTATTATGTGATTATTCGATAGCTGATAAATAAAGAGTATTTTTAATAAATGATATTGTCTCCATTAATCTGTATTATAATAAGAATTTTTGAAGAAATAATACATAGAGTTATATATTGATACAAGAACATACAAGAATCAATTGTTGTTTTTTATTAGTCAACTCGTGTAATAGAACGAAAGAATTTGTTCTATTCACAATGTCACTTATTCCTTTTTTGCACTTATCGTACATTTCTTTCTTCTCTCTCTGTCTTTCCAGAATATTTGTCTATTTTTGCACTGAATAATCTTTTAAAAATTAAAGAATTTTTTTATATCTAATAGTACATCAAATATTCTTAGTCATATATTACGTTTTATCTCTTACATAAAATAATTTTTATACTTTTTAAATAGATTATTACATTTAATAATGGATGATTTGTAATAAACCTGCACTGTTTTCAGATTTTCATATGTATTTGATATAGTTCTAGTTTATAATGATTGATTTAAATATTTTTCTTTTGTTTTTATTTATTATTTAGATCTGACCAAAAGTTCTAGCAATATTAAATAAAAATATAAAAATAAAAAGATATTTTGAATTTTATTTTATCAAATATTGAAGATAGTTGCTATGATTATTTATACCAAGTTCGATCCTTTCGGCACAACTTGTTAAAAGTTCTTTCTTCAAAAATTTTTAGGTATCTTGGAAATCACATGGATTGATCATGTTTCATTTATCTAATCAATTAAACTACATTCGATAGAATTTGTTTACCAAAAATTCCATAGTATCAGACCTGACAAATATGGTAGATGTAACATTATATTGATGCCTTCTTCTATCATATAGTTAATAACGTTGGATGAGTAATACTTGTGACCTACAATCTTGCCTTTATCTACCCTATGTATAAAAACAGGACTATTTGATTTAAAGAATATACTAAACGAAGTTATGGTTAAACTTTGTCTTCATAAATAATAGCCTTTGACGATACATCTTCAATTTGCCAATTAGCATCAGATGATTTAGGACTAATCTATATAAAATAAATCGATATCCCATCATTAGTAGTGGTAGAATGCAACCCTAAAAAGTTTTGAAGAAAGAAAGCACATCAAATATTGATTGAAAGAGATTATGTTCTAGTTTTATTATTTAGATATAATAATCCAAATATAGTGATGTAATAAAATAAATATTTTGTTGTTCTATATATTCTTTACTAGAAAAGCTTTATCATTCTACACCTTTGCATGCTAACATGACGAAGTATTTTTTTTTATTGTTGTGCTTCTATATTTAAAAAACTGATGACCATTATTTACTTTATATACGAAGAAAACAATTTGCAAGAGATTCATATCTCTATTACTTAAAATATTAATGAAAACAATGATGTTCGAAATTTTATTTTTTATTTTATTATGCAATGTAATTGTTCACACTGATAAATATTATACAATAAAACCTTATCATAAGTAAGTATAAATCAATAAATATTATAGAAAAAAAAATATATTTTTTTATAATAGTTCTTCAATATTTCCACATTATGGTAATTTATCTGTTTTTGATACGGATTTGAAGAAACTTTCTTTTGTTGGTAATTTTACATTTGATGTGCATGATCATTATGATTTATATTTTTTTGTTACTGGTCCTATTGCTATAAATACAGATTTGAATATAGTATACATGCCTATAACCGGTGCAACATCTTTTCAACGTCTTCTTTTACTGGCATATAATTATAAAACAGGAAAATATTTTCAAAGTCAATGGGTCTATAATAATGGTGACATTCATTTTCTTTATTATGATCCAATAAGAAAACGACTTTTTGGTTTAAGAGATAAAGATACATTTACATTTTATATTGAAGAATATGATCTAAATACATTAGATATTATTAAATTATATACAAAACAAAATGGAAATAAATATGCATTTAATTTTGCTGAATGTACTTGTTTTGATTATAAAAAAAATTGGATTATACAAGTACGATCACGTGTTGAAGGACCATCAGCTAATGCCTATTGGATTAAAATGGATTTAAATTTAGTTGGAAAAAAAGATGATATTGTTACTGAATTTCATCTTATGCCAAATGTACATAATTTTCTTACAATGACATATGATATTGATAAAACAGAATTAGTTTTAGGTACATGGCAACATGGATCAATTGAATTAGATATTTATATGTTTCATTTTGATCCAACAAAAAATGGAACGTTTCCTTATGGGAATGAAACACTTAAACTTTTATTTAAAACTAATGGAGATGATGTAGAATTTATGAAAGATATTTGGAATCCAATTAAAAGAGAAGTTATTTATATGATTCAATTGTCCAATGATCGAACATTTGATAAAACAAATTATATGTTACGAGTACAATTTGATACACTTGATATATTAGAAAAGACAATATTAACAGATGATCAACTACCATTATTTGATTTATGGGAATATTTTTATTTGCCTAATCTTTAAATAAATTATTAATTTAATCATTGCATTTTATTTAAAACATGAGATTAAAATTTCTCACAAAGATAAACATTAACAAAATTCGCAATTTGTGTACGTCAATATTGAATCTGGGATTGCTCGAAATATCTCTATACTGAAAACTTAACATGTCAGAAAACGATAGAAGATGTAGAGAGAATGTACTAGGGAGCTTTCTATCTATTACTACTACATGTTCCACCTTGCATACACTTACATCTATGCTTAAATCCGATAATTCAGCAAATAGTGCACGGTTGTGAGTCACTTTCGGTTTATTCATACTCATTACCATACTTCACATCAATATCCAATACAAAAAACGTTACACTAGGAGACAGATATTCTTACGATCGTCGCGAATTCTCTAAAATTTTCGAAAGATTGGTAAAAATTGCAGTATATCACAGCTTGTGTGGAATTTCACTCAAAACCCTCTTCCTCACTCGTGTCGCTCTCTCAATCTTCTTCGGAACCAACGAGTATGCTATAAGAACTTTGATGATACTAGCTATTATGGAGACAAAATTTATAAAGAACAGACAAATATTCTTTTTTGTCTATACAGAAGATTGATAGATCGAAGTGTTCTCTGTTCCAACCCATTATAAGTCATGCATGAGTAATGATATGTTATCTCACTTGTTGCTATTTTCATTCAATGAATATTTCCATTCATACGATTGCACTTCATCTTATACATTCTTTTCATTATCTTTCGATTATCCTAAAATGTCGTATAACCAATGGCAAAAAGTACATGTTTTTATATACTTTCGTTCTTGAATTACTCAATGAACAATAATACGTGCAAATTCTTTGAAAAAGACATTTACTGTAGTAAATCCAACAATAGGAGGGGGGCAAACACCTACTCGAGTGAAAATTTTTGGTCGAAAACTATCCTAGGATCTCCTTCTAGATGAAAATGTATCTGTTTTTTTATTATTTAGATTTTTAGAGTGTTAATTTCAATTACTTGTACATAAGAAAGAGAACAGGTACAGATGATAAGAGAAGAAAGATATATCAAGCAATGTCTTGTGTCTAGGTGTAGACTTAACACGATCCCATTGAATATTTTTCATTCCTGGAATTCAACTGTGACAGGCATGTCACTCATATCACTTCAGTTATTCGTGTCTGTTTTCGTTCTATTTGTCTTCCGCTTCTCTTCTCTCCTTTATAATCCTGAATCTCAAGGATCTTGTCATGTCCTATTTCAAATCCTAGCAATTCCTATTTCCAAGATTTTTCAAGGTGAAGCAACGTTTTGGTCAGAATTTCTTCAAGATCTCATCAAGGATCCTCTCTAGCAGCGTAACCAGAATTTTGGTGGTAGTAAGGTTCAGGTTACTGGAGTCTGTCGAGTGGTAGGGCTGAGCTCCCTCTAGCCCTACCTTGATTATGCCACTATCTTTTCAAGATTTTATCAGGCTTTCATCAGGAACAAGGTTAAAACTTCATATCTTGATTCTGCCAGGAATGATAGTCATATGAGACAAGGATCTTGACAAGAAAATTTCTGAGGACAACTGTTCAAGCACAGGAATTTCGACTGCTTAAAAAAAATGAAAGTATGACAAAGATCTTGATAAGAAAATATAAGGATCTAGCTAGGATCCTTTCAGATTTACGTTTCGAGGCAATAAAAAACTTAATCTTTCAAGATCCTATCAGGAACCTATCAAGTATGAATAAAACGATTCGCTAAATTTTTTTTGTAAGTTCAGATGAGAATCTTTTCAAGACTTTGAAGTCTACAGATTACAACAGACACTCAATCGATTAGTAGCAAATGTTTCGATAAAAGTGCGTATTGTCTTCAACATGTTCGAAAAAAATTCTAACTATTCTTTTTTTGTATCCAATTGAAATTTTAAAAATAGTTCAAATGCTCGCTACCTAAATCCTCCGCTTTGTTTAGGAAAAAATCCTAAAAAAATAACATGGATAAATAGATAGTGTCCAGAAGAGGGGTGGAATAAATTAGCACTCGTGAAAGACATGGAAAAAAAGAATGATGGGAAGAATTCATAATCGTATAAAAGAGAAGAGAAAGAGAACAGTGAGTCATGTGCATATAATGACAGAACGAAGATAAGATGAGAAAAAAAGGAATATATCATATCCTAACAAAAATGGAAATATTTTCTTTTAATCTACATAAACTAGAAAATCTCACATATATTTTTAATAGGAACTAAAATTAAGATATTGCATTCTTAGAATTATTATATTAATTTTTATCTGTATAAAATTCAAATTAAAAGTTTACATTGAAGTAAAGAGATCGATACTCTATGTGTTCATTTACCTTATATTTCATTTAGAAAATCCTGCTAGGATTTTGCCAAGAATCTCATATCATCGTGAAGGAAACTCATACAAATTTTAAAAGACGAAAGTAGAAATTTTGAAATGTTTACAGGATTCTAGTATTTTTTGGTTACATAATTCTTTCAGGAAAAAAAGACAAATCCTAGCACGATCCTGATCATATCTTTCAAGAATCTTGCAGTGAAACATCAAAGATTATCCTTAGTGGATAGTATTAACCAGCAATAGTTCTCTTAAGCTTTCAATTTGAGTCTTTTTCCAGAAAAGATATTAATAAGATATGTCAAATGTTGCGTTGATGAGAATAATTATCTTCACTTTTCTGATTGATTGACAATTCGTGAAAAATCTTTTTTACAAACTATTTCATCGGTTTTTCTATCAATCTATCATTGTCTATACAGTAAAAGATAATCTTTGAAAAGAAAGGAAAAACACTATCTCTGAAGTTTTAATCAAAGAATATTTGCATAAACTCAAATTATGATGCATACAAGATTAATGAAAGAATATGAATCATATTAACTGCCTCATAGGATTTTACCCAGCTAGAAATTTTTGATGCTGTTATATCAGAAAAAAAAACAACGGTATTTAGAATGAAGAAAATAACTCATACTTCGTTCTTATTTCATACAAGGCATAAAAGAAATAAGAATCGACAATATATGACGGATGTCAAAATGCATTCCATAAGAGAATAAAAAAAAAACTCTGACTTCGAGTCATCTTCTCGTCTAACTGTCAAAAAAAGAAAAAGGAAAATGCTCATCGTCTGTTACTACAAACATACGTTATAACGAGAGAGAAAGGAACAAACAAAAATAAAGCTACATTTCTAGTCTGACAACGCAACAGAAAAAGAAGATTGTGAAACATTTTCTATTGGAATAATGAATAATAACGGTGCTATAGAAATGGAAATGGAAGAACTGTATTCAATACGAGTTGAAGAACCAATTTCTACTAAAAAATATTCTATTAAAGTATGGTTTCAACGTCTTATCACTCTCGATGGAACATTATATAAAAAACATCATCGTCCAATATTCATTATTATCATGACTATTTTACATATTCTCATTCATCTTTTAGTATATATTAATATTAATTGGAAAGGTCAAACTTTCGCGCATACTTTATTTGATCTTCTTAAATTTTTTCTACCATGTATGCGACCAACATCTTATCATATTCGTAGGCGTACTGTTAATTGTCTACCATCGATGAAAAATGGAACATGTTCTTATGATGATGTACTTAAATATATGTGTTTCTCATTTACATATCCTCATCAACTTTGGCGAATAATAACAGTTAATTTACTTCATTTAGATTGGTTACATTTATTAAGTAATCTTGCAGCACAAATTGTACAAGGCATTCCACTGGAACGTAAATATGGTTCAATTTGTATATTTGTTATTTTTTGGCTTTCAGAAGTGGGTGCTAGTCTAAGTTTCATGTCAATACATGAAGAAGAATGTAAGTATAATATTTATAATTTAATCTCATCTTTTTTTTTTCTCTAGCCGGTGTTGGAGCTTCCGGTGCCATATATGGTCTCATGCTGTTTTTAATTATGGATCGTCTTATTGCAATACAATCAAATACTGGTCATCGTCTTTTCATAATCATACAATTAGCTTTACTTTTATTACCCTTTGTTATTGTCAATATACCTTTAATGATTAAGTATACTATAGCACATTCAGCTCATATTGGTGGTGGTTTGGTAGGATATCTAATTGGTGTAATTATGCTTGGTTGTCCATGTTCATGGATTAATGAGAATTCTATTCGTCGAAAGATTTGTCAACGAATAGCATTCATTCTTTTATTTCTATACTATTTAATAACTTTTATTATCTTTTTTTTAAAAGATGTTCCTATTGTCCATTCAATCATGAACAATTTTTAATTATTTCAGTAAAAATTCAAAAAGAAAATTGAATCTATACTCATTGCTCATTAATAATTTCTTATACTCTTTAGATATTTCTTAAAAAAAGACTTTTAAAAAAAAATGGAAATTTTTTTCTTTATCTTTGATCATTTGTCTGATATGTTTTAATATTTAATTGAAAAATGAATAGTATTTGAATATCTTGCTTTGTTAAAAGAATTTTTTTTTTAATTTCAATTAATTTTATATTTTTGTCAAATTGTATTTCATCATTATAGATCTAAGATTTAGACTTGAGATCGATTTTCTATCTAATCAATGTTACTAAAAAATAAAGACAATCTTCATATGTATGTTATTTTAATTCAAATTTTATTTCGAATGGAAATTATCGACGTTTTATTTTTTATACAGTCATTTATTGATCTACTTCTACAAAAATAAATGAATTATCAATTACGATACAATGGTTTGTCACTTGTTTCATTGAATTGTGAACCCCAAACACTTTCATCAAAATCTATATGTTGACCTTTGTTAAATAATTGACCATTTCTAAATAGACAAGTAATATTTCAATATAAATTATCTTGGAGATGAATTATTAATAACAACTTACATTTGTTTATTATTGAAATTAATTGATGCTGAATTGATTAAATATAGAAATGTAATGACAATAAGAAGGATGAATGTAAATGTCTTCATTTTTTAAATATAACATTGAAAAAAAGAGTCTATTTATAGATAAGAAATTATTTTCTAGTCTTCTTTTTCTTTATTCAAACTGACGAAAAAGGTCAACATATTTGTAACCAATGATAATTATTTTAAAGATATTCATGTATACACATAATAACAAATCAAGTAATAGAATAATATCAATTTTGTTTTATTTTTTCTCACAATATATACATTGCAAAATTATGAATCAACTTTTTAAAATGAATATCTTATAATGACACTATTCATCATCTAATTTCTTCGTTTTATATCTGTAATTACTTGGTTATCTATTTCCTTTGGTTTAATTATTAATTACATTCATTTTACTGTTATAGTTATTGATGACCGTAGCTTCTAAATTGCAAAGAAAAGGGCCAATTTTTATTTGCAATTAGGGCGTAGTTCAATAGTACCTTCAGTTGTATCTTTCATTATCACCATATAAAAATTGTCCTTAAATGGTTAGTTTATTATACACTACATAAAAGAAAATATATACATCGCTCGCATATACTATAAATGAAAAAATTATATATAAGTTTTGATGAAAATAAATATGAGTCAATTTTATTTGTCTATTATGTATTGAAACAAGTTGAAATAATAGCTGTATATAAGCCAGTTTGAGATAAAGTTGTTTGATTAGTAGTCGTATTTGTTGATGGATCATAGATAGATACAGCTGTATAATTTTGATAACTAGTAAAAAATAAAAATTTTGAATTATATGGAACATATGTGAAAGCTGTTGTATTTGCAGTCCATTGTTGCGTTAGTTGATATTGAATTAAAGTTTGAGCATTTGTTGTACTAAGTTGTCTAATTATAAATGGTGTAGTAAAAAATAAACCATATAATTTTCCATCATTTGTTCCTTTTAACTCTGCATTTGTTCCATTAGTATAATTACCTACAGTTGACATAGTGAGTGTACTTGCATCAATTTTTCTTAAAGTATTTCCTGGAGAATAATAATCAGATGTATATATTGTTTCACCAACAGTACTATTATCCTTGATAAATGTCATATCAAAATAAAAAATGCCAGTTTGATTTTGAATATATGTTGTATTTGCACATTGTGCAGTTTTTATATTATATGTATAAATTTTTCCATCAGTATATAACAACCATAGTAAACCATTTTTTTGAAGAGCACCTGAATAAATAGATTGAGATGCTGAACAATTTATTTTACCAATTTGTGCAATATTATATGTTGTTGGATTATATTGATATAAAATAGTTGAAAAAACAAAATAAATATAATTTATTGTTTCTGTTGTACAATTTGTAGAACCTAAAATAAAATATTTATGTATGTTTATATTATTTGAATTTATTATTAAACTTACTTATACTAAAAAAATTACAAAACATCATTGTAACATTAACTGTTTCACCATCAGTAAAAGTTATAGAAATTGTAAATGTTGTATAATTTTTTCGAAGACTATTTTGAATACTTGTTAAATATTGTCGACGACAATATGTTGATGAACATGATGATGGATATGTTATTTGAATTTGTGGAAGAAATATATCACCTAATAATGCTGAATTTGTACCATTTTCACAAGTAGAATTTCTATTAAATAAAAATAGAAGTAAATAAAAAAATTTTGTCTTTTTTCTTAACCCATTTATTGTTTGTCGCTTTCTTCTACTTGTTGATGTTGATGATGCAAAACCAGCTGATTGAAGATTAAGTACACTAGTTGATAATCCTGTTTGTTGAGCTAACTAAATTAAACAAAAAAACTTAATAATAAATAAAAATTAGAAAAAATTAAATGATTATAAACTTGTGTTGAAACAGAATTTTTATCAGCTATTATACGTGATCGACCATTAATTAAATTTGTTGAATAACCAACATAAGATGTAACTAGTTTTTTTTTTTTATTCAAATAAAAATAAAATAAAATTTTTAATAATATTCTTTCAAATAATAACATACCTGTATTGGTAGTACTACTACTACCTTTTGTTGATAAATAGATAGGAATTAATGCTAATATAATTGTAGCAGCAATTAGAAAAAGTGTTAATAGAAGACAAAATATTGCCAATGGAAGTAACCATGTTGATCTAAGTTATTTATATTTAAGATATATAGATATATATATGTTATTCTTACTTTCCACCATTAAACATTTTGACTTCCATTTCTATTGAATTAGATTAATAAGGTAAAATAAAAAGAAACTTACTTTTAGTTCTTATATTCTACGATAGTTTGTGTCTGAACAATGATTTTTTTTTACTATTATTTATATATTAAATTAAGTTAAAATGACAAATTAAGAGAGTATTCAATATTCATGTCTATTTGATAGGAAATCATGCATAACGATCTTGAGACAGAATAGTTTACTCATTAAGAATATATAACATGTAAGTATGATAAAATCAAAAATTTCTTCATTATCTTTTTATAATAAATTTTAATATTTAATTTATCATTAGTCTTTATACATATAAAGAAATAGATAACGATTAATTCTAATCATAGATTTTGTATTTGATAGATAATACTCTAGTCTACATCGACTCGAGAGTATTATGACATTGAACTATAGTTTTTATTTATAATTACCATGTCATTAGTAAAAATTTGAGGTGAACAAGTAAATGAATGAATGTTAATTAATAGTTGTCCTTCAATTTTGACAAGAAACATAATTGATGTACGAATAAGTATTTCATTTCAAATAAAATTTTATATAATGGTTGTAGTTTTTATTTACAGTAATTTATACATAATCAGATAACTTCGAAATAGTTCTACCTTTTATTGTAAATTTAATAGATGAATTATGAAAAAAAAAAATTTTTTTTTCGACAATTAAAAAAAAAAATTTGCACATCTTATTATGCAAATATATTCTTATATATTAGTTGATTGTCCACAGCGAGTATTTAATGAATGGCTTCCCAAATTCCAATATCTCATTCGCATTAAATTTCACGTAAAAAAAATTGCCCACCAGTAAAAAGATCTGGGACAGAGTCACTGGTACGAAGTATTGATCTCACATTTTACTTACTATTAGAGATATAAGGCTGAAATATTGTGCACATCTACGGCATGATATATGTAAATTAACGACATGAACCTGACGTCTATAGGCTGAGTCTAGAAGAAGTTATAATGTGCATAGAATTACGATGTTGTGAGTCTTATTTTCATGAAGATCCATCAAACTCTATAAAAACTGTGATCATATTACTACTACGATCGCCTCTATAGGAAATAGCATTCATAGTCAGAACTCAGAGAGACTATATTAAATCGATCTAAAAATTATATAGAATATGATGTAGAACTCTAGTATTATTGCCTACAATGCTCTAGAGAAAACCCTAAAAAAACTCAAAAGCGTAAAGAAAAATACAGTGTTTCAATCGAGAGCGCTGTAGTAACAAGGTTATTTGTGTTTGGTGTAAATAATAAGTTACTGCTGGCTAAATTTTTGTTCTTTTGGTTTTTTTTTATTAATAACGATGGTTCGGCTTTTGTTTGTTGTAATATGAAAAGTCATTCATGAGTATCCCAGAACCTTTTTCAAGGACTATATATTCATATTCCGATAAATAGTCTTGCTGACATTTTCAATATATGTCACCATTTGTTTTTCTGTTTTCCTGTTTGTACCATTACATAGGTGGTTCTCTTTCATTTTGAAATGAATAATTACGAATCGAAGTTGTCATTTCTTTTCTTTTGTATTCTTTTTATAGCGTTATCCGAGAATTTTTTCCTCTTGCGTATTCATAAACAACTGGAATTTTACGATGATTACATGTTGTTTGAAGAAATCAAATCTTCAACGTTCCGTAAAAGAAATTACCAATGATGATGTGAATTTACAAAGAAAGCTATGCTATCAGTAATGACACGACAAATCTGCAATTTTGTCAAAGTTTTGTTCGGTCTTTACTTTTTGATAAGCTATTTGAGAAGCTAAAATCTGATTCGAAGCAACAGTTAACAAGTCATTTGAAGACTTAACTCACTGATCATAAGTTGTGCTATGATAGCAAAGAGAATAAAAACTTTCTGTTCTGATTATGAGAAATTCTTTTGTCTTAATTGTTTCAATGAAAAGCATTCCTCTACATTATAAAATGGTTCATACAGTAGCAAAGATAAATTAAGTAAACGACTGATGTTCGCTCATTACTTCGAAGAAAATCTGTTTCTCTTATCATTTTCTTTGTTAAAATATACCGTAAGCCACCGGTGACTCACATCTCCTCGAAAGGACTAAAGGTAATTGTAATAACGGTGAAAAAATGAATGCTCTCGCTCCTGGTGTGCCTACTTCTCGTATGGTGCCTAGTTACATAATCAAAAAACGATTCCGAAGGTATTGTCAAAGTTTAAATATTGTATAAAGGAGCGGCACCTTAAGAGAGGATCCGCCAGTAAACCACCCAGCATAAGTATAAGTCGGCTGTGGAAAAAATTTAGATTTTGAATTTGATACACTTATCTGAAAGCCTGTGAAAAGATATTCATCGCTTTACGGATTGAGGTGTGGAACGTTTCAAATGATAGAAAATCTTTTTCTCTATAAAGCAGCCTATTTCAAAAATTGTTTGAGAACCATTTTTTATGAGAAAGTAGTCAAATTTGATAAAAGTGAGTATACAGTTGTGGGCACCAATTTCCAGTGTCGCTTACGAATGTGTTATCAAAGTGAGAGACTCCAGGCTGAATTTTTAATATGCTGTAGCCCTATTCACGGCGCATCTTTTGGTATATCTTCCGTTGAAAAATTTGCCAAGAGGTTATAAAATTTTCCTTCACAAAACATCGAATATAGTATTATTTCATCCTCTCCTAAACATACTATTACTGAATTATTTCAGGAATAATTCAAGAATGTAATCATTTACACAGTTTGAAGTTTTACAATGTGAAAGATAATATGAAGACCGATGATTTGCATGACATTCAATGGATCATCGAGTTTTTTTTTTGGAATCAAAGCCTTAATTTAATTTATTAAAATAACACAGAACCGTTACATTTCCACAACCGATGTTACACAAGGCTGGAAGCGAAAAACAACGACGAGACGCGTGACAGTTGTCTTATGTCTCGAGAGAGAAATGGTATAAAATAAATGAAATAGAACATAATATGGAGAGTGAAAAAGTATATATGAGGAAAACACAATATAAGCCTTAAAAAATAGACTATGATGATATTAAATCATCGAACAAGCAAGAAAATAGGCTCCTTCTCATATTAGATATGAAGAAGGAGACGAGCGAGAGAAAAGTGTTAATGATGTTGATACGAATAAGCCATTTACTTGATTTCGTTTCATATTGAATATGATGATGGAGTGAAATAAATGTAATACGTAAATCGATGTTGTTGGAATAAGCCGATGAACCTGCCTCACCTCATATTGGATATGGAAGTGAAGCAGGGTAAATGAGAGACATAAATCGATGTTGTTGGAATAAGTCAGTAAACCTACTTCACCTCATATTGGATATGAGAATGAAGCAGAGTAAATGTATTAAATGAATACCAGACCACGAATAAGCCAATAAATTGATCCATTATCATATTGTATAATAAAATAATATATGGGTAAATGTAATATCAGGTTCGTAATGATCGATTCCCGTATAACATTTTCCATGTGAATTTTATTGACCCATCATTGGTCTAGTATATCGATGTTGATCATATATATAACATAGTAGGTGTTGTTTTTAAATTGCATTAAAAATATCTTGCAAATGAGTTTTTAATACAATATCATTATTCATGGTTGCCATTTGGATTGACTTGTGTAGTGATCCAATTGCATAATCCTTGATCTTCTGGACATTGCTGATGGATCATCGAGTTGGTCATCATTAAGTAGTTATCTCTAAACGACTGAAGAAACTATAGAACTAAGTTTCACTTCTTGTCTTTTGAATTCAATATAGGCCTAATTAATATCAGGTTAACCTAGTATCTGTATCATTGTTTGTTCTTGATGGTATTTTTGCTTCTTTATAATCGTTGGTAGCAGTCATCGATATAACTTATACTGATTTTCAGTTTGAGCGACAATATAAATGCATGAGTATGAAAACAATTCAGAACATAATAAAAAAATAGAATAGAAAAGAAGAAAAATATATCGTTGAAATTAGGAAAACGGAAAGTAAAGTGAACATAGAATTAGTCAATACGGCTGTTAAAAGTAAATAACCGAATAAATATTATCAAATTGGAAATGAATACATTTTCAAATCTTATTTATATACTTATTACTGTATATCACGCTTTCGGCAAGTATCGTTCGGCATTATCAGTAGAATAAATGATAAAAATCAAGAAGTTATACGTGCTAATACCAACATGTGTAAGAAGAAAGAGTAGATATTGTTAAAAAATAGGAATGTGCTTTCTTTCTTCATTACTGCACATTTTAGTATCAGTATATGTAGCTTCTTTTTTTTTTATCATTCATTCTTCTGATGATGCTGAGTAATAGTTGTCGAAAAGGTGTTGCGGACATTTCGCACCAGTTTATTTCGAACACCTGGTTACACATCTGGAGTTCGGAATGACTTTTTGTTCTGGACCACTTTCATTACGAACACCCTGTTTTTTTCCTTATGTCGGGAAATCGTAATGAAAAGGTGGTGCGAAATGTCCGTTTCCCGTAATACTATCACATTCGAGAAAAAAACATTCTTCAGAATCGTGCTCGCTCCATTGTTTCATAGGTTACAAAATCTCTTCCGATCATTTGACGACATGTAGCACAGACCAACTGATTATAAACAGACAGCTGACGACGAAGCCACACAGACACAGCCTGTATTTTATTGACAGAACACAATTGTTCACATCTGGCACTTGCCTTCGATTTGTTGAACAGAGGTTTACATAGCTCACAATTGTTACATCGATGCGTAGCAATTAGGTGCTGGTAATGCGATGCACAAACATGAAGCCAATGTAGATTCATAGAAGGAACAGCACAATGACCGACAAGAAGAAGGAAATGTTCCAGGTCTGATGGAACACTAGGATTTGGGCACCGTTTATTAGACTTGACAAGATCTGTGAAACATATATATGAGCCATGACATTGAATCTATAATCAAGCAAAATGTTTATAAAGAACATATCAAAGATCACGTAAGGAAAATATGAGCCAAAAAAACATTGAATGTTGCTTTCAGCCATTTGAAAATACATACGAACTGGGAGTAATGTTACGATAATTTAGACTCTGACTAAAACAGAACAATAACTATTCTTTTAGAGCCACTGATGCCTACGTTTATGCTACAAGAAGAAAAAGAGAGGATGCGCCGCAACGTAGCCGAACAATTTTAAAAGTATGAAATCTAACTCAATTTTGTATTTTCTTTCGTTCTGCTCTTTCTTGTATTGTGGTATCGAGTCACGAGCCCGTATGATAAACATACGTGGTTGTTGATATTTTTCCTGTCCATTCAAGTATTTTCTGATATATTTTCTTTTCGTGAAATAAAAAATACCAAACTAATTTGAAATACATTTTTGGTTCCTACTTATATGCTTATTCATGTAAAAAGTTATATAAGTTTTACATGAGTATTACACTGTCTCGTCTTTTCAACGGAAAACGGACATTTCGCACCACCTTTTCATTGCAATCTCCCGACATAAGGAAGGAAACAGGGTGTTCGTAATGAAAGTTGTCCCGGACAAAAAGTCATTCCGAACTCCAGACATGTGACCGGGTGTTCGAAATAACCTGGTGCGAAATGTCCGCAACCCTAGTATTACAACTGTGTCAGTGGATATGATAGAAAGTATAATTCTATTTTGCGCATTGAGAAGATTTTTTTGAAACACCTAGACAGTATAGGTCACAAAACACAGACGGAATTAGAAAATTCTTTTGTATTGTCGCCCTCAAATGCATCCTAACTGAAGAACTTATTTATATACACTGTAGGTAGACTGAAAAGATGGTGTCATCTGATACATACATATGCTGCAGTAGATCTTGGAAGATTCTGTTGTACAAGCTGAACAGAAATTTGCTGGTAAATTATCATTTTGAGAGCATTCACTGGCAAAATACGTGGAAATATAGTTCGGATGGTCGAAAAAATAATTTGTTGTTTATTTTTGGTCAAAATTTCCAGAATTCAATGGACTAAGAAGACTAATGTCCTTTATGCAGAGGCAGATATACATTCATTGATGCACGTTACATATGCCAGATCAATGAGTTTTCATATATATTATTTCTACAATATACTAATATAATTCATTATGTTCAATAAAGCTTTCTTTCTCTTTTTATCCTTGGGTTCATGCATCGGGTGCTACTAACTTCTCAAGCACTCTTAAACTAATCTATTTCATACTTGCATAATCATATTCGAACACTCAAATTATAAGTCTAATAATATCTATATCAAATTCAAAAGTCAAAAAATGAAACTTAGTTCTATGGTTTCTTCAGTCGTTTAGAGATAACTGCTTAATGGTGACCAACTCGATGGTCAATTGAACGTCATGCAAATCATCGGTTTTCATATTGTCCTTCACATTGTAAAACTTCAAACTGTCTAAATGATTGCATTCTTGAATTATTCCTGAAATAATTCAGTAATAGTATGTCGAGGAGAGGATGAAATAATACTATATTCGATCCTTTGTGAAGGAAAATTTTATAACCTCTTGGTAAAATTTTTCAACGGGAAATACACCAAAAGATGTGCCGTGAACAGGGCTACAACATATCAGAAATTCAGCCTGGAGTCTCTCACTTTGATAACACATTCGTAAGCGACACTGGAAATTGGTGCCCACAACTGTATACTCATTTTTATCAAATTTGACTACTTTTTCATAAAAAATGGTTCTCAAACAATTTTTGAAATAGGCTATTTTGTAGAGAAAAAGATTCTCTATCATTTGAAACGTTCTACACCTCAATCTGTAAAGCGATGAATATCTTTTCACGGGCTTTCAGATAAGTGTATCAAATTCAAAATCTAAATTTTTTCCACAGCCGGCTTGGTCGGTCTACTGGCGGATCCTCTCTTAAATAGACCATTATTTTTTCTCAAAGTTTCTTTCGACTTTGTTTGTTACGCGTTTCGATGACTTCAATATTTATTTAATTTTCTTTTCGTGCACTTAATTTTTAAACATCTGTAAATTTATAATAAAATCTAGCTAGTCTACACTAACGACGACAATAAAGCGCAAGAATCTAATCAGAAGACTCAAGAATTTTGTTCTCTTTTTTGATAAAAAGAATCAAAAAAGATTCTATCTACAAATATATATCCAAATCCAGTTTTTCAGGCAAAAATCATGACTGATAACCAGAAAAATCAACATCCTCACCCTCGTAAGATGTGGAAACTTTCTACATTTATTATATAATGTTCTGAAAACTTTTATATATTCTTAAATATCTACTTTTGTATAACATCAAATAAAAGTTTATTATTAAAATAAATGACAAAATAATTAAGTATATTAAAAGATCTAAATGAAATATTTATTTACAATACAACATTGAATTGTTAGTCTCATAATTATGTTATTGTGAATTGAATAATGAATTTTCTTATTTTTAGTGATTTTATTTACAAAAGATTATTGTTTTAATTTCATTTCGAAATGTTTTTGATGCAAGTACATTAGTATAACATCCAATACAAGATGGAATATAATTACTAAAAATACCTAAATTAATAATAAAAAATTCAATATTAATTTGTACAGAATTTTTTTTTCGATATTGTGTAATTTGTTGATACATGAGAATAATTGATAACATTAAATTAAAAATAATATAAACACTTATATTAATAAATAATATTTGAATAAGTTGACGATCTTTAGATTGAAATGAATTGAAAACATTTTTTACTGTTATTTGATTTGTAGATAATATATGTACAACTCTTATACGACGCATATTTCGAATATTTTTTATTGTCCATATTCCCAAAACTAACATAATTAAAGGTACAAGAATTATTTTAACTATCAATGAATAATAACCCATTATAACTAAATATATACCTGATTCAAAAGTACAAACAAAATATTGTGGCATAATTTGTCTAATTTTTGAAAAAACTATTATATGACTATGAATTAATATCCAAAATATTGTTCCAATAATAATACATATATAAGCAAGACGACGAGTACTACGTTGACGTATTCGAGCATTTAATGAACTAATTAATATTCGATCAATTGAAGCTAATATTAAATAAAATTGACTAAGTATATCGAGTACTATTGTTGTATACATAGCAAATCGACAAATATCTAAATTGTATGAATTATAATTAATATTATAACCATTTAATAATATTCCTTGTAATAATGATGTATAAATGAATAGAAAATTAGAAATATTAAATGCTGTTAAATACATTGAACATGGATTTTTTCGTAATTTTTTTTTATTAAAAACAATTAAACAAAGTATACAACTTAAACTACCAATACTCATTAAAATTGGTCCACCAAATCGATATAAATAAGTTTTTCCTAATAATAATGATGTAATAAAATCAGAATCTGATGACATAATACTGCAAATAACTGTAATTTTCTTTTGTCAAGTTTTTTTTTTGTTATTATTATAAATAAGTGATTTACTTCAGAAATATTAACTGAATAGATCGTATAATTATATATAAAAGATAGATTATGATAATCGTTTTGTTTATTTAGGAAAAACAAACCCGATTTTCCGCATAAATAGGTTAAGTTATATTATGACTTATGCTTTTAGTAAAATAAAAAACAAATAAAAAAAAATTCATCTATTGTTTTTATATTAGAAATATAATAATCTATCAAAATAGAATCAATTCTTTTTCATTTACTTAAATATTTTATAATAAATACGAATTATACAAATTTTAATTATTAAAGAATGTTACAGTAAACATAAAGTTTTTATGTCTGACAGAGAGATTATTTTTATTTTATTAGACATGAAAAACCTGACTTTATGATATTATTTGTATAATCTTGTTTTTAGATTTCTGAAGATTTTTTTTCTCTTTTTATGTTAGAATGACATTTATCATATATTTAATTGAAAAACATAATTTGAAACTATTTAGTATATTTTATCAATTTTATTAAAAACAAAAATTCTTACTAACAACGAGTATGCCAAATGAAATGAGCCTCTCAATATTTCTCTTGGCACATTCGTTAATACTCATATATAGATTTTTTATGTATGTGAAAAATTATATAGAATATGAATAAAAATCATCATTAGTATTTCTTTTTGTAACATTACAATCATATATTAATGTTTTCAGTTTTATAGTCTTTTTTTAAGAAAACATTAATATAAGTAATCTACTAGTATGTGATACTTAATAAATGTTTCATTCTAAATCAATCTTGCTGTTAAAAGAAACAAACTCAATTGAATAATTTTTTAATACCAAATATATATTAGAACCAAAATAACAAGTGACCCATAAATAATTATGCTCCTCGATTGTCTCTATGATTGAAATACTCTTTTTTCATCAAAATATAATGCTTGATGTTCCCTACAAATTCATATATAATCAGATCTAAAACTGTTTTAGATATATTTGGAAAAAAAATGAAAAGTAAAAAAATAATGAGTTAGATATGATGAATAGCCATACTTTGCATCACATTTTTCCATTACTTACTTCACTTTATGATAAAAACAAAATATATCAAATAGAGATGTCCATTGCGGTTGAGAATCTACCACTGCTGCCATCAACATGATCGAAATTGAATCGCTCTAAATTTTGTTTTTATTCAAATCAATTGCATTTTAGTCTGGAAGATTTCTAGTTCATTTTTACTGTTTATAAAATATATTTTTAAGCTTATAATTTTTTAAATAAACTAGCAAAATCAATCAAAAGTCATTGTATAAAATGGTCTTTTATTATATCTTTTTATTTTATAATAAAAAATATACAATCATCTATTTCAAAGCACTTTTAGTCATCGTTTAAATCTAATGATAATTTATTTCCATAAAATTGCATTTTTAACTTCTTTTCGAAATGTTTTTGAAACAAGTAAATATGTATAAAAATTTATACAAAATGGAATATGAACACTAAAAATAGCAACATTTCGAATTAAAAGTACAATTTCAATTTGTTCTATAGTTTTTTCTTGATATTGTGTAATTTGTTCATACATAAGAGAAGATGTCATTGTAAAATTAAATAAAATATAGATAATAATATCTATTAATAACATACGAACAAATTGTCGATCTCTTGAATGAATAACAGATAAACGATTATTATTAGATAAAATAAATGGAGTAACTCTAACACGATGAATATTTTTCAATGACCAAAATCCAAATATTGCTAATAATGATGGTATTAAAATTTCTTTAATTAATGATATATAACTTATAGATACAAAATACCAACCAGATTCTATATAACAATACAAATAATTAGATTTTATTTGTAAAATATTTGTAAAAAATATAACATGAATTTGAATTAATATCCATATTAATGTATTAATTCCTATGATTTTATAAGCAAGACGATGAGTACTTCTTTGTCTCATTTGAACATTATGTGATGTAATTAAAACACGATCAATAGATGCAAATAATAAATAAAGTGGACATAAACAATTAAATAAATAACCTAAATAAAGACGAAAACGACAATAAGAAAGATAATGTAAAGCAGGATCATAATTATAACCAATTTCAAGTGTAAAAGATAATAATGAAAAAATAATAAATAAAAAATTGGCTATATTAAATGCTATAAAATATATTGAACATGTACTTTTACGTAGATTTTTTCGAGTAAAAACTGTTAAACTGAATAGACAATTTAATATTCCAAATATTGTAAAAAATGGACCACCATATCGATATAAATATCTTTGTGCTAATTCTAATGTTATTGTCAAATTAGTTGATGAAGATTTCCCAAACATGATAATTAATGTTACTAATTATATATTGAAGGAAATCTATGCTACTAGAATGTATTTATCTAATATTATGGCTTCAAAATATACTGAAAGAGTATTTTTAAAATAGTAAAAACATTATATTCAATAAAACAGGCGTTTTTTTTTTAATAAAAAATCTAATTAAAACTCTTTAGCTATCTTTGAGAAAGCTGCTTTTTTGTATAAATCATCTTATTCAATAGTGATGTACCACCTACGCATACTATTTTTGTAAATGATAATTGAATTTTATACTAGTAGAACATTATTTAATATAAAGTTCATAAAGAATTATATGTTTGAAATTACTCTTTATTAGGTTAGCAAGAAAATATTTGCGTTTTTTCTCAAATTTTCTAGAACTGTCGAGAAAACTCTAGAAAGAAAACACAAATATCTTTCAAACAATAAGAAAAACTATAGATATAGATATCGTTCTCGAATTAAATCACTACTGATCTCTACTGTCAGCAATTAGACCGAGTTGCAGCAAAACTCTGAGTGAAACAGGATAGAATTTACTTTTTGCATGACAACGCTCCATCTCTTACATTGCAAAGTCAATACATGAAAGATTATTGAATCTCGGATAAATTACATTTCCACATTTGCTTTACTCTCCCGACTTGCCCCTAACAGATTATCATTTGTTTTGTTCTCTTTGTAAGTATTTGAACGAAAATGGCCACGAAACAAGTCTTGCCAACTTCTTCTATCAAAAGTTTCAACAATTCTAGGAAGACAGGGGATCCTTTTTCCACCAGAGCGCTAGCGACAAGTCATGATCAGTAGCGGAGCATACATTGTTGAAAGCGGAAGTTAAAAATAAAAATGAATTTTTCGAAAAAAATGCAAAATGCTTCTTCCCAATCCAATGGTTGTATCTTTAGTGGAATGTCTGAATCTATGGCAATGAGCGAGATCAGGTATCAAGCCTCGAAATCGAATCACTTTCTAATAACTCAAATTGGCTGATCTATTACTTACCGAACTGAAAATAAGGTTCATGAAAACTCATTTATTGATCAGAGCCTCTCAAAAGTAAATTATTCATTCATCAGTTTAGGAGTTAAATAAATGGATTTTGTAGGTTAATATACTAATTTCAATAATATTCGTATCACTTAATGAGATTCACATTTCACGCAACTTCTTGTAAAGATATAGTTTCATGAATTGAACAATGATTTGTTTTAATTTGTTGGTTAAAGAAAACAACTTCTTCTTAAGAGAATAATATGATTCCTAGATTTGACATTGTTCTATTTGTAAGCAGATCTCCTAACTGTTAGATAAGGAAATGTATTTGATTAGGTAGATTTCAAAAAAATCACCCATAAGAATGTAACTGAAGTTGTACTGAAAGGATTAAGCATTGCTCTGTTGTAGTAAAGTTGAGATAAATTATACAATAAAATTAATTTCAATATAAAATTGTGTTATCGAAATCGTAGAAAAATTGTACTTCATTCTTTGAGGGAGAAAGCGAATATGAATAATAATGTGTTATCTATTATTTGATCATACATTATCGCGCCTATAACTGTAATTTCTCACAATATTACTTTTCAAGAGCAAGAGTTACTTTTTATCTTCTATGGCCATTCTTTTCATATACAGAGTAAAATATTAAAAAGAATCGTGAATACTATTCTGATTATTGCATCGTTCTTATCCTACTTATCTTCGTAGTTCTACAACGAAATAAAAATTTGCACAAAGTACACAAAGGAACGCTTGGAAAATAATAGAGTATATCAAAGTATACGCATTTCAAAGGAAAACATACTGATATCCAATCAAATGTTTCTGTCACTAAATATCTTGCCTGTTGAGCTGCCCAGATCAATCATCCTCGGCCGTAAACAGTCGTATACCAATAAACTACGGTGGAAAACAGCAGACATTCATACTTAACATTCACAATAACTATATACGATGCTGATACGACCATCGTAAACGGCGACTGTATAAATTTGCCGTTTACGATTCTTGTGACACCACGATGACCGCAAACGATGACTGAACGATACCGTAAGATATCGGAACTCCAACTGTAAACGGCGTGAACGCGGTGTACGAATCAAAAACAAAGGAATGTCAACAGAGGACAAATTCTTTTGTTGACTTAAAGGATTCTTTTTCTTGATCACATCCGTTGGATTTGGTATAGTTAATTGAGCGCGTGACAGAAGTATTTTTTCTTTAACGTTGTGCTGCTTATTCAAAATAATTTTCTAGCAATGAATGGACATTTATCTGTTGGCGAATGATGGCGAATAGTTTCATTATATTTTGATCCAAGTATATGTCGATTTGTGATAGCCATTAACATTGATTGTACAGCTAGGACTATGCATAATATTGTACGATTACATGACGAAACAAGGCGATGTTATAGGACGAGAGGGCCATGATCAACCATCATTAATCAAACCAAAATAACAAAAGCGCTCATGAATATATATGGATGAATAGAGAATTTTACGTACTGTCGATTGAAATGATTTCTATTCTGATATTCATTTGATTTGAAAAATCAATTTAGCAAAAAAAAGAAAAAGTAAAATTTTAGTGTTTGTCAACTGGGATCACATCCGCTATTCCCTAACTATTTATTAATAGGTAAATGTGAAAAGAAAGAGAATTTCGTGCTCTATCAAAATATGTCACTACTTTTTTTAAAGTTTATTTTTAATATCGAAAAAAAATATTTGAAAAACTATGCGAGATGTCAATGATTTTATTAAGTATATCGAAATGGGATATCAACTGGTCTCGTAGCGACACTTTATAAAAATATAGGATTTTAAAGCTTTATTTTTATAGGATCACCTATTCCTATATAGGACATTTATAAGATATCCATTTTGAATTAGTTTCGAGTTTTTTTGGTAGAAACTTTAGTTAAGGCAGTGATAGAACTGAAAGGTACACTCCCTCTTCAATACTTTATCAGATAACTCTAGTAAGAACATAGTATTAAACCGGTAAAACTAATAAAACAACAGTATTGTTAAATTGCTCCCCATCCTCTATTGGAACAATCAAGATCATTCGATTCACAAAGAAGACATTAAAATGTTTTTGTTGGCTTTCCGTGTTGCAAGCATTTATTCAATTTAATTCCATTGGCATCTGTTCGACTTAACCAGCTTTGATAAAATGTTGAATCTCAAGGCATTATTACTTAAAACATAAAGTATATCAATTAAATGTGGTTTTGAACAAAAACTGTCTCAAACGAAGAAAAATTTTATAACAGGAGTTTTGGCACAATTCTAAGTTTTGTGTAGCACATAAATAATTGAAATTCCTATAAGAGATACAATATAATTCGAAAAATAGAACTGATCATCTCAGGACTGCCAACTGTTAATTTTGAAATTGGGGTTTACCAGAACTGGAATGAGACAAAATTAGGGCACAATCTTTTTACAATGGGGTACATCACTAAGGTACATAGTTCACTTTCTGAAATGGAAGGTTTTTATTGGAAAACCTTATAGAAGGACACCTTCTTTATAAAAAACAATATTCTATTTGATATTCTGATAGAATCACTTTATTGTTCATCTTTTTACAAAGAAAAGCACTTTTACAGGTAAATTATAATTTTGAAAACAATTTAATCAACAAACAAAAATAGAAAATTTTATATTAACCCTTTACGGCCGGATGTGCTCTAAAGGTGATATTTTCTCGTAGGGGGTACGGTATTTTGCGAATATCCGGCCGTAAAGGATTAAGTTATGTTAAATATTGGATCAGCGAACACAAGGTTTTTTAATACCACTATACTTTACTGAATGTCGGGCACAATGGATTAATTCAAGCTCATTCTGAAAAAACGTAAAAAAACATCCATTACACTTGAACTTGCAGTTCAATCTTATTTGTAATTCAGCAGCCTCAAATCAGCAGATAGAGTGGTTCATTAGCCAGTTCTTTGAGGACATATTTCACTGTAAAAGCCTCTATAAAAATGACAGAAATCTATCATAGAACGTAACTTAGTCTTATTAGAAGATCGATTTACAAGAGTCAGATTCGTCCTATATTTCATATCCTCTTCAATGTGAAAAAAGTCAAACGACAAATATTTTAAAAGAGCTACAAAATATAGAAACTCTAAGCATGAAGGCAATACAATATAATCAACATAATAGTCAATAAATTCTAAGCAATATCTCTCATAGGTCTTCTTTGAAAACGTTTATAGTCACTAGACACTTGTGCGTTATCGATGCAGTTTAGATGTAATTTTGAGAGCAGTAAAACTTTATATTTTTATTTTTTTTATTGAGAGTCATAAAAATTTCTCTTCTGTTTTATTGACATCAGATGAGAGGCATTTTATGGTATGTTTGGAGGAGTCACTTTTTTGTATTAATCAGTACAATAATCACTGTTTTAGCGTCTATAAATTGCACATTATTCTAGCTTCAATTTTAAGATAACAAACCCTTAAGTGATAGTTATTTTAATTAAAATTTTCATTAACATCCAAAACTGAAAAATCCTGTATTTTCGTCACTTTTCAAAGGAAATCTTTCGTTTTTACAAAGACTGGATTCTATACGAAGTCCTATATTTTCAAAAACTTCCAGTTCGAGACCATAGTATATTGTAGTATCGACTCAGAACCTCATATGGGGTGCAGAATGTGACCTCAGAGGTATAGAACACTGTGGGGTACAAAATCTCGAAAAGATGTGTTCTCTCTCAAAATGGGGCACAGTTGGCAGCCCCGGATCATCTGTAGTCAAAAACTATCTTAAATAATATTATTTAAAATTTAATTATAATAGTTAATATTTCATGTGATTATATTTCACATACATTTTCCGAAAAAATACTGTTTTAATAAAAATTTCTGACCAGGCAAAAAGAAAAAAGAAATAGACGATTACATATATAAGAGATGAATCATTCAAACAACAAATGCAAAGAAAGAAGCAGGTTGTGCATGTACATGTGGCGCTATCATTCACATAAATTTTACATTCATTAATCGAATTCTTGAAGACAGTTTAACGTTATCCTTTTCAGGAAAATATGATTTTTCTAAGAGAAATGTTCTTTTTCGAAAAATAGGACATCATAGGATTGATTCCAAAAATATAGGAATTATAGGACGACTATGTGGTCAGGATATCAAAGATGTGTTTATTTCATTGAAAAATTTTTTTATACAGCGATTAAAAACAAAAATATAAATGTACAAGAAGATGTAAAATTTCACAGGCTTTCTGAATATATCGTTACTTTTTAAAAAGTATGTTCTTTTGGTAACATTATTTTCATAATACAGAGTGAAACTTATTATTCTCAAGAGTATATAATACGTTCCCGAAGGATTAAATGGAATTGATATTGGAAGAAGTGATTTGAATTTCTTTCAATTTAATTTTATTGAATTTTGTATATGCAGATATATTAAAACTACCTGATGAGACTTCGAAATTAAGTCGAAACCCGTTGTGTAGGTTATTTTTTCAAACTTACCGTCATCCTCGTCTTACATCTTTCTCATTATTGTTTCTCTTGACAGCAATTTCTGTGCTTATTGCTCAAAGACTATGTTTCACAGAAAAAAATGAACGTGAATAAAAAACAAAAGAATCACTTGGACTGATCAAAATATATACAGTCTGAATTATTTCCTTTTATTTTTCGTGATTAAAACAAACAATTCTGCAATTTAATACATATTTTGCATAATTAGAGACAAAACGGGAATGAAAACTAAAAGCAGCATACTAGTTAAACAAACATTAGCAATATTGCACAGATCTCCATAGCAACAACACTGATAATCGACATCACGCGGCGGCGGGTTGAATCTCAATGTTGAGAGATTGGATGCAACAAGATTCTTGTGAGCTATATCAGGATCGAATCTTTCTCTACGACGAAACCCCGAAATTCTATAGCATCCTTCTTGGGTACATGCGTCATCGGGTGCTGGTCCACGTGCCACTACAGCGGCATAATTTATATCATGCCTTACTTTCTAGTAAAGAACGAATGTGTAAGAAATTAATAAAAAGAAGTTTTACCAGACACCATCCATTTGTCGAAATCAATGTGTTTGGCTCTTCTAGATTGTTTCCATTGAATGGATCGCTACAGCGTTTTTCATCGGAGAATGAGCAAGTCCAACATCGTGTGTTCTCAGTTGACGCATCAATATATCCTGTAAATGTATGCAATTTCAACATCTTTACATTCTGAATGCAAGCCTACCGATTAGAAGAACAACTATTATTATGAGTGCTGCATGCATTGTTTCGTAATAATATGCAAGTGAAGAGAAACAACTTCTTTCTACCTTATCTTTTGAAATATGTTAACTCTTTTTGCATTGCGTTATTTATTTACACACATAAAGTTACTTTTTTCACTGAAACGAATTCTCTGTATCAGTGTGTAAAGGAAGTCTGGCAATAAACCCACTAAGGTCTGTGATGTAATGCTCACCAATTATGGGAATTTTCATTTATTACTATGTTAGTGTATGTTAGAACTTTCGCTATCATTTTACTTTTCCTCATTCACAATTCATATTCTTTCGTTGTGTGATATATTATTTTCACTCTGCGGAACATTTCATTATGTCACTATGTATATACATATATATGTGATCGTTTCTATCGTCAATTACTTCGTTGTTCTTATTCATTTCTTCTATTCTCTTCCTTCTATCAGTCATCGCTGTTGACTTGTTATCTCTTTGTTCTTTCGCGTATTCAAGAAATTTAACCCTTTGGAGCTGGTGGTACAAGGGTTATACCACTTATTTTCCAATAAGGAAAACGTTTATTTCTCATCAAGCTATTATCAACTGTAAGGTAATAGATCGTTTCAGCTACCGTTGAATGCATCTCTTTTTTCTTTCTTTCTATCGTACAGATGTTTCTCAGAACTTTTTTCTTTCTTCTCTATAGACTGACGTCATGACCACTTCCTCTCTTATCTTGGGTATTACTAATTTATGCTAACATCATAAACACCCAACTTTGTAAGAACGCATATACATCATCTTCACCAACACTCACATCTTGGAGAGTTATGTGCACAAACACTCACTTTGTCCAACTCCTAGAAAAAATAAACGATCTACAAAGTTCAAAAAATGACTTCCTTCAACAATAATACCCAGAATCTCTTTTATGGTTCACACAAATGGTCCAACTGCTCCTCACTAACGTCCACAGAACTCCATAATCTGCATTTTGACCCGAATAAGTACCATCCCCAAATAAACTCTTATCTGAAAAAAGGATCTTACATTGAAAAAGCTTATCAACGCAGTTCCTTTGGGACTAAAATGTGGAACTCACATATCTTTAAACAATTGAGCTCCAGTTAAATAAATATAGGAACCAATTTCTGTATCGTGACTGTTTCTAATGTAGAGAAATGTATGTAATGGGGAAGTCTGTAAGGGTGAGGGGGGAGCCGCAAAACTTCAACTCACATCTTTCATATGTGAGTTCCACAAAATATATGTATGTATACTTGTTTGTCTGTCAAAGCCAATCAGATTTGAGCAAAAGTTTTTTCTGTTATTATTCGAATGAAACATAGACATATTCGGATCATTAGTAGATTATTTGAAGATATCCTTAATAGAGCTCGAACAGTCCTATGTTTCATTTGGATAATATCAGAAAAAAGTCTTTCTCAAATCTGACTGGTTGAAATCTTGTTTGCATTATGGACTGATAATGGGTGGCCACTATGGTTCATATGAAATATAGGGGTATTCGGGTCATATGAAAAAACACCTCTTGATAACCCCCAAATAGCCCGAACATAGCCATGTTTCATCCAATTAATAATAGAAAAAGCCCTTGCTCAAATCTGATTGACTTCGACACACAGACAATCATACATACATACATTTTTCAATGTAAGATCCTTCTTTTCAGATAAGGGTTTATTTGGGGATGGTACTTATTCGGGTCAAAATGCAGATTATGGAGTTCTGTGGGCGTTAGTGAGGAGCAGTTGGACCATTTGTGTGAACCATAAGAGAGATTCTGAGTGTTAATGTTGAAGGAAGTCATTTTTTGAACTTTGTAGATCGTTTATTTTTTCTAGGAGTCGAACAAAGAGGATGTTTGTGCCTATAACTCTCCAAGATGTGGATGTTAGTGAAGATGACCTATATGCATTTTTACAAATCTGGATGTTTATGATGTTAGCATAAATTAGTAATATGCATGAATCGGCAAAAGAACCATTTTTCAATTGAAAAATAATTTCGGCCCCAAAGGGTTAATATACTTATATTTCGTTTCTTTATTGACACCCACCTCAACGTGGGACAAGATCTTTAACTTATTTTTATTTTTTCTTCTCATATTAACCTTTTAGAATAAAATGAATATGCTCTACATTATATCGTTTCTCCTAGTATTCAGTAAGCTTGCTTTATTAAATAAAATATTTTGATCTAATAGATATTAGCAGATCTGATTCGGCCTTCGAATAGTGCCACAGAATGTTGGAATTGCGGTTTCTTTAACGGTAGTGGTTGCGGAGATCCGTTTGATATAAACAATATAGAAGTAACCACGACAGGGGCTTTATCCAATGGATGGTGTGTGGTAAGAAGTGTGTTTTTTCCTAAATGCGTCATTAATTCGAATTGCATCTTTTACTATTTATCAGAAAAAGATCTACGATCTGGGTAAGAAACAATACAACGTAGTACGTGGACCCGCTACTAATTTTGACTGTAGCAAGGAACAATGCAAAAAAATGCTTGCAATCAATTCTAAACCAGCTTACACGATATGCTGCTGCAATGAAAATCTATGTAACTTTGCTACTCCTCGTTTCAGAAGCTCGATTCTCCAACCATACTTTTTCTTTCTTTTAACAATATTGTTAATCAAATAAGTTATCAGTTTTTCATATTAAACGAGACATAAACATTTTATTCCTAAATCTGTAATTAGCTTGTCAAGATAGACCTATTTAAATTCTGTGAAATCTGAATTTTTCATGTTCTCGGACCCCTACCTTTCGACTAAAAATACTGTACACAGTACTTAAGGAACCTACAAAACTTAAAGCAAGAGGGAAAAATCGGTTCCTGGATCTTCGACTTCGACGACGGTGAGGGTGAGGGTGAGGGTGAGAATGAGGGTGAAGCGTAGCTTCTCATTGATCAACATAAACATAGATAGTACTTTAAAATCGTATAACGTTATTTCAAAGTTTAAAACAAAAAGTTAAATCTAAACTTTATTAAAACTTAAATTAATACTAAACATTATAATGAGTTTAAAATAGAGTCTGTTATATGTGTCTTTGTGAATTATCATTTCATCTACTGCAATCTGTAGAATTCGTTCTATATGAATCTTTATCAATTTGTTACCATGAAATTTTTATAATTTATAGAGTTCACTAAATTACACAGAGTAGTTGCTGTTAGTACCAGGGACGGCGCGAAGAGGTTAGGGCAGGGGAGTGATACCTAGAAAATCGGAGAAAAATTTCGCATTCTGCTTAAATTCGGGGGAAGGCTAAGCCTTTTTGTTTGTTATCGCTTTCTTTTCAAAGCAGACTTTACGACATCCTTTGGACTACTATGAACGCACTTTATGCAATACAATATTGAGAGTTCCAACAAGAAATCTGATTATTTTAAAATTTTATTTTTCGTTCAGTTTTAACATTACAACTTTGTTCATGAAATAACACTAGAAAAATATGAATGCAAAAGGTTACAAGAAGCAATTTAAATACAAATACGACGTCCACATTTATTCTTTGGCCATCTTTCCACGACATTCTGTTTGAATATTTGCACGGTTTATTAAACGATACATAGGTTACTTAACTCGTTTGTACCGGATGTCCCATATACGAGACGGAGGCATGAAACATCGGCATAGATGAGTTATAAAAGAGGAAATGTAAAGAGTGCTCCCTATGATAAGACCTCCAGTATTTGAGGTTACTTGCTATGGCATTCATACTATATACTGAGCACAGGTCTAACTAGTTGCAGCGTTCTTATCTGGTAATTATGACAATAATGAAACATCATTTAGACTCTTTAAAGTATTAAATATTCTTGAGGAATATTCTTTTTGCATTAGCAATCTGCCAATCAGATTGTTTCGCGCTGTTGTTGACGTGAGAAAGAAATATTTATACGTTTATCATTAATATCCACATATTACATTATTTTTAATGTCAGATGCATCTAGCTATAACACTAATTTCTCGCTTAAATCTCAAGAATTCAAAAAATTAGTAGAATAGATTTCAAACTTAGATTTTTGCCAAATTTAGGTTAAGTTGTCCACTGTAATGCTCCGAAGTCAGGGAAAGTTGTTTACTGTAATTCTCCAAAACTGGAAAAAATTGTCCATTGTGGATCTCCGAAATCGGAGAATTTTGACTAGTGTTGTTCTCCAATGTCGAAGAAAATCACACAATGATCCTGCAAATTTGGAGAAGATTGTCTACTGTAATGCTCCGAAATCGGAGAATTTTGACTAGTGTTGTTCTCCAATGTTGAAGAAAATCACATAACGATCCCACAAATTTGAAGAAAATTGATGCTATCAAAATTTACAAATTCGGAGAAAGCTTCAATAAAAATTTTCTAGAGCAGGGGAGTGCTCACCTCTACCACTCCCCCTCCCCCGGTCGCGCCGCCCCTGCTGAGTACTTTTAATTAGTTTTTTGTTCAAAATTCAGCTAACATATTTGATATCATCCACAACATAGAATCTAATGTTGAATAGACAATAATTAACTGATTCAGATTCTCTGCCATTTATTTTCAATAGACAAGAATATCAGAAACGTACTTCATCTCGGTTTGGTAAATATTTACAAGACTATCATATATCAAACCAAACTTATATCATCATTGATAGCAATACATATAAGCAACAGACTATATGCAGGTATCTCGATTATAAAAATTTCAAACCGCAATCGAAAGATCGATTTAATAGGATAAATAAATTAGTGGCGGATCCAGGAGGGGGGGCTGGGGGAGCTCAGCCCCCCCTCCCCCAGGATTGAGATGATCTAGCATTAAAATAGTGAAATACACTGATTTTCAGCTTGAAAACGGGGCTCAGCCCCTCCCAGAAAAAATTTTCCGGGGCTCAGCCCCCTCCAAAAAAAACTCCTGGCTCCGCCACTAAAATAAATATTGAGTCGTCGAAATAAATTCATACATGTAATACTTGAAACTTGAATTCAACTATTCAAGTTTTCAAATATTCCAGTATTCTCAAAAACTGATAGGCAAATAGAGTACGTATAGAAAAAATTAATAATTAAATCTATGATAAACAGAGCATTGAGTTGCTTTTATATTGAAAGAATACAGATTCGATTTAAATTCTTTTGAGTAAATAAAATGTAATTAATAAAAAAATTCTCTATACTGAGAGAATAGGTTCTAGTAACCTAAATTCATCTGTGTTTGCCTTTCGATAATATGTTACAGATTGTCACATGGTAACTGTGGTAGAAAAAGCCATATGATAGTTATAATTTAATTAACTATAGAGAAGAGCATTTCATTAATGTATTCAAATTAATTGTATAGTATGACTTTAAAATATTATGAATATATTCAATATTTTTTTCTTGATGTTTCTTCACTATACAAATAAATATATAATCTATTACGTTAGTTTACAGATTGATATTATATAAATGACTATACAATTTTTAGAAATGTAGTTCTAAAAAACAAAATATAAACTAAAAAAATAGTGTCATTTTTATTTATTTATTCAGAAAGAGTGGTAATGTGATTATAAAAAAACAACGGAAAATGACACTTTCACAATAAGAATATAGATGAAATGATAAAATGGTACATGTGGTATAAATGTTCTGTGAGATAAAATTTTTCTTATTTCAAATCTTGTTTATTTCGCATGACTCTATATGAAACATTGATTCTTCATTTGATGTTCACATAGATTAACAAACAAAAGATATCATATCCAAAAGAAAAATAAATCAAATAAGACTCCAAGAAAAATAATTTCTTTGTTTGTTAATCTTTTTATTTTTATTGTATATTTAATTATTTTATACGTATCAGTAGCTTAATGTTAACCTTTTAATCAATCGATCCTCAACTAATATTGTAATGATATCTATGAAAAAAATTATCCTACGCTTTGTGCTAATTCACTTTCAAAAGAAAGATAATTGTAATAAATAATATCATTATGTTCCTTTTTTTTGGTTGTGTACAGTTATATATATTTACATGCTGATTAGAACCTTGAACGCTTCAGTAGTCACAGTCAAAAATGGGTTTTACCCATGTTCTTGTATTTCTTTACAGAAAAATGAGTCATACATGTAAAACGTCATGAAAATCGATATAGATCAATGTTCTTGAATAGATTTTATCGGTTAATACAAATCTAATTAATGAAATCTATCCAAATTTTACTCGAAGTAAGACATATAGTTTTGATTCATTACTCAAATTAATAACACATTGGTTATTTTACTTGTGTTTTTGAATATGAGAAAACGCCTTTTTACTACTGTATTTTGATAAATCTACTTATACAAAATGTGCAAATGATGATTAAAAAAAAGGTAAAATGTTATCAAATAATCAATCTTTTTCACTTTATTTTGTGATTAATACTTATGCTTAAATAAATCAAAAGAGTCTTCTTGTTGTTTGACTATTCTTTATCAATAATCACCAGTTACTAGATCAAAAAAAGGTAATATTAAATTTTCTTTTTTGTATAAATTTAAATCTTCAATAAAAAAATTATTTGATAATAAACGAATATTTCTTTTTTGGAATAATAAAAATAATACTAATTATTTTTTATGTATAATTATTAATATATTTAAGGTTTTTATTTTGTGTTAATAATAAATTATGACCTTGGTAAAAGATTGTCCTCGTATTGATTTATCATCAAATTCTGATATTGATACATTGAATTTATTAACTAATAAACAATATCAAAATGAAGAAGTTTGTATTAATAAATAAAAATATGAAAATATTTTATTTCTATTGTATTTTTTAAAAGATTCAAATGCAAAATCAAACTGAAATAATTAATAGAAGAAAATTCAAATTTTCACCAGTTTTAATTGATGCTGAACAATCATCATTTGAAGAAACACTTGGAATTGTATCAAATAATGATGATCCTCAAATGTTATGTTTAACATTTCGTAGTTGTTTTATAGGTCTTCTTTTTACTATTATATCATCATCTGTTAATACTTATTTTTCTTATCGAACTAAATATTATGGTTTTCATAGTGTTATTTCAATATTATTAGCTTACCTAATTGGAAAATTTTTTGAATTAATTTTACCAAAATATCAATGGTTTAAAGATCATTGGTATTCATTTTCATTTAATCCTGGTCCATTTACAATAAAAGAACATACAATTATATATACTATGGCTTATATTGCTGGTCAAAGAGCTCAATCTTATGATTTATTTGTTACAATAAAAATTGAGAAAACAGAAGATACACCTGAGATGCCACATTATCTATTAGGTCTTCTATTTGTTATTTGTATACAATTACTTGGATATAGTCTTGCTGGTAAGTTTATATTCAACTGTCACTATCAAAAAATAATACTATAACATATTCAACAAGCCATGCAATAGACTGGATTTTTCTAAAGGAATCTAATAGTTCTATTATGAACTTATAAGAAATATATATAAATGTGATACTATAATCCATATAGAAGTATGCTGAAATTTTAATAACTTTACATAATCAAGTATTTCATCGGTTCATAATCTTTCAAAAAGGTACTTTCAGCCGTAGTATGTGACCTTACACCTTGAAACTTAACTTACAAATTGAACTTTTTATGAATTTAGACATGATAATCCATATCGTTATAACCGATCGAAAATCGATAGTTCAAGTAGTTACTCATTTTTGCATTCCTATTTGATTGATTTCTACTTGAAAAAGTTGATTTTAATTGATTAAGATATATTATGTTTAGACGGTGCTACAACTTTCTGTATTGATTCATCAACTAACTAATAGTTATTTTCATGGCGCTATTTTTATTAAATGTCTAATTAATACTAACGATTTGAGCATACTTACGAATATAAGGAAGGACAATTTTGGCTCAAATTTGATGTTTATTTAAAAGTTAAATATTTATATAGTAAGAATTAAATACACATCAAGATAAAGCACTACGATTAACGGGTAATTTTTGACCAGTTATAGTAATATGGGAACTATTCGATAAAAGAACCCTATATTTAATCGACACTCTTTGGAAAATTAGATAATACCTCTGTAGGACAATTGGTACATATATTTTAATCATCGGCTACTTATAATAGGAAGACTGACTTGATCTGTTTTTAGTATTTTAGAAGATATAATAACCTGACAATATTAACTATGCAAAATTTGATCGTTATCATATGAGTTAAAATATCGAATTTCATTGAAAAACTAATGAATCTTATTTTGGAACGAGAGAATATGTATTTTATATAATTTTTTGAATTTTGATGTACAGAAGAGAAACTTTATGTTCTCTTTTCCTATCTTCGAAAATCTCGGTATTATGATTATATACCAGAGGTGATACTTCATTCTATTTTAATAATAAAGTCTTAAGTGTAAAAACATCTGTTTTGAATTGAATTAGACATAAAAGTTTTTAGATAAATTTCGATATGTAAAATCTAATCAAAATAATATTTGTTAAAGGTATGTTTCGTCGTATTCTTGTTTGGCCTTCTGAAATGGTTTGGCTTTGGAATTTTCCATATATGGTAACATTACGAACATTGAATGAAAAAGAATCTTTATTAACTCCACGATGGGTAGGTTTAACTCGACGTCGATTTTTTTTTATAATTCTTCTTTGTGCATTTATTTTTCATTGGTTTCCAAGTTTTATTTTTCCTATGTTAAATTATTTTCCATGGTGGTGTTTAATAAATGAAAATTCTACAATTCTTTCTCAATTAACGGGACCAGCAGGATTAGCTATAGGTTTAATTCCATTAAATTGGAATCGATATCTTTATCCATATATGACACCACTTGTTCAACCATGGTGGGCTTATGCGAATATGATTATTGGTTTTATTATTATTGGTTGGATTCTCATTCCTATATTGTATTATTCAAATGTATTAAATTGGTCTAAACTTCCAATAATAGGTGATAATCCATATGTATCACCACAGGATCAACATAAACCTCAATATTCTGTTACATCTGCAGTTATAACATACGTATATTTTGGTGTAATGGTATCTTTATTGATTCATACATTTATTTATCATGGTCGTGATATATTAAAATATATTCGAACATCATTAAAAAATCGTCAAAATGATGTACATTGTACACTTATTAGTCAATATAAAGAAGCATCAGATTGGATATATGGAATTCTTTTTCTCATAACATTTGTAGTAACATGTCTTATTTGTCATTTTACTCATTTAATGCCATGGTATTATGTATTTGTTATTGTTGGTCTTAATGTAATATTAATTGTACCTATATCAATAGTTCAAGTAAGTTAGTTTTTCTAAACATATGAAATTAACATAATGAATTAAATATCAATTTAATTTATTTTCTCTTATGAATATTTTGTTTTTAATTGTTTAGTCACAAACTGGAATATACATACAGTCTAGCACTGCGCTATATTTATTAGGTGGTTTAATATTTCATAATCGTCCAATGTCAAATACAACTTTCTTTCATTTTACATTTGGCAGTCAAAGCCAAGCTATATTTCTTCTTCAAAATTTTAAATTAGCTCATTATATTAAAATATCTCCAAGAACATTATTTATTGTACAAGTAATAACTACTATTATATCATCGACAATAGGTTATGCCATTACACAATACTTATTATCAAACAAGAAAGACTTTTGTATACATGATGATTGGACATGTACAGGAATATCTACTGGCAAATTTTATGCTACTGAAGGTCAGAAATATTTTTTCTTTAAATATTCAATTAGTTTAGTATCGAATTTTACTATTTTTTCAAAATATGAAAAGATTGAGTTATTTATGAACACGAAGAAAAATTAAGATAAATATTGGTAATAATTGGAGCAAAGATTAGTCGATCAGATTAATCCATTGTTGGCGGGTTTTTTTTTTGAAAAAGTTGAGTTTTTTAAAACATTAAAAGCAGATGTTTATTCAATAAAAAACCATTATCAAAAGTGTTTTAGATTATGACAAGCTTTGAAACAGTCAATTACGCATTATTGTATATTTGACTGATTTTTCATCTTTTTTTGTATGAGCGTGTACGTGATATTTCCACTAAGCAGCAGCTTTTGAGACCGTTGAAGGAACAAGTGATGGAAAATGTCTAGCAGATAAACATAGTGGTGAACCAATTGCTGGTCTCCCGATAGAAATTTTTTCTGGTTACTATACTTTAATATAATATTTTTTATCAATTGAAGACGAAAGTCTGTCAGTTGAGTATTCTTTGAATCTTGCGTGTTATATAAATGAAAAGCATTGATCGAAACCATATCAACCACGTGAAAAAATAACTTCTTATACCATTTTATTGTTTTTCTAATACATTCTGTAGAACTTGATTGCATATCAACTAAATCGATTGCTTTCATATTTTCGTTTTGATTTTGAACACAGGCAGATTTCATAATTTGTTTTCCTGTTTTGTGATCAATTTTGTTAATTGCTACCATTCGTGAGCCATGAATAGTTGATAACATATATACTTCCCGTTTGTCCATCCATTTTATAGCTATTATAGACTAACAACTTCTATATACTTGCTCCCTTCTTTTCAACTTTTCTTTAAAATAAGACATACTACTTCTGTACCTTGATTATAAAATTCCATAAATACTTTTGGGCTTGTGTACCAATTGTCCATGTACAGTATATGTTATTTTTGAAAATAAGTTTTCATTAGTTTTATTACGGCTGATTCAAATACTCCTAAGTTATGTATTATCTCAACTTCTATACCAGTACCTGTGTACATAATAAAATCTAATACATATTTTGTTTGACAGTCGCAGAGAATGAATAGCTTAACACCAAATCCATGCCTTTTTGATGAAATATATTGCTTGAATGATAAATGTTCTTTCCAAAGCAATAAACTTTAGTCAAAACATATATTTTGAGAAGGCTTGTAAAATTTCTGGAACTTTTCTTGCATATGATGAATAATTGCCGGTACTTTATAAAGTTTACTTGAGTTATTTTCGTCATTATTGAATAGAATCTGTTTCTTGAAACTAATTCTCTATATGTTGGAGTTATGATAATAGGATCTATTGATCAGTAATCTTTGACAAAACTTTTCTGTACTGCATCCATCCATATTGTGTTGCAAGAAAGACATATTTCTTCGAAATTTATTGTATACTGTTGCGCTTAATGACTTATTGTTGGTCCCAGGTGGATTAACCCAAGAGTCGGATCCGATATCGAATGCGACAAAATAACATCGGATCCGACAAAATTCTTGTGACGGAATCACATTGGATTCCGAAGTGTTGTGATCCGATCGGATTCTATGTTAAATTCGATAGTCGGATACGATAAGCTTTAAAGACCATGCGTAGGTAGTGCTTAAATCACTGCTCAAAGAATTTGCAACAACTGACACTTTTCCGACGGAATCCAACGCAATTCCGCCACCCGGAATCCTATAAAATCCTGTTGGATGATTGGATCCGATTGGATCCAACATCGGATTTGTTCACCTGAGATGATACTTGTTAGTTTCTTCTACAGTGTATTCCATAGTTTTCTGATCGACAAACAGTTCAAAATAAGCAATAGGATCGTTTCCTAATTGTAAAATACTTGATATTCCTGTGCTTTCATTACTGAAGTAGAATGATTTAGGAATAAATCTTGAAGATTTTCAGTTGAGAAATTCTCTTCTTTTCTTTTTTGGTTATGGTTTTTTTGCTTTTTCGTCAGAATCTGCTGTTGAATCATCAGAATACATGTAAATTTCAGTATCAGAATCGGACTTTGCATCAGCTAAAATTTCCGAAATTTAGTTTTCACGTAAACTGTTTTTTTCTTGCTGTGCACAATGAACTTCAAAGGTGATACGAATGAAGTTTTGTTTTTGTATATGTGTAAGTTCGATTTATTCGTGTAACACTTGAGAAGATGTATATATAAGAATAGCGATAGTAAAAGAAGAGAAGAATGAAAGTGGCGACAAAGAGGAGAATATGAACGAAAGTGACCATATATATATGTATACAGGAGAAAAGGAAAAATGCCAAGGTAGACGCACTGGAATGTATAGGAAAAATTCTGATAAAGAATAATGACAAAGGAAGAAAATTTCCATTATCCATTATTGAAAATTACTAAATGCACTATGTTTGAATTTTTCTAATACTTCGAAATACTGACAGATTACTTTATCAATAAAGAAAATGTACTCTGCAGGCTGTTTCTACTCGCTTGTGATTGATTTGAAACATATACCTTTCCTCAACTTTGAGAAAATATTCGAGGTGGTGTATATATCATACCCGGCAACAAAGGGTTAAAATATTAATTTGAATAAAATAGATAAATATCATAAAAGATCTTTAATTGTTTTTTTTTGTATTATATGCAGTTTATTAACCCTCCACCCATGACAGTACCTACATGAATAAATGTGTGAAATACAAATGTTTTATATGAAGAAAATAATACAAAGAAAAAATAGAGAGAATGCAGAGAAAACAATAGAAGGAAAAACATAAGTCATGAACAACGTTTTATACAGAGCCAAACCACTTTGATATACGAACGGAGTAGAATTTTGGCGAATATCATTGGTTCGAGACGGGCGACTCGAACATTATGCCAACATTCAAGAGCCAATTAGGTTACCATTTCACCGTTTTTTCCTTTCCCCCAGATCTTTAACTATTTTGAAGTAACTCATCCTTTATTTCTATAGATTTGAATAAATTATATGGTCTTAATTCTGTTTATCCATGGTTGTTATGCATAACAATTGCTATTGGTATATTACCTTTATTTATTTGGATTAGTCAACGATTTTTTCCTAATATAAAATGGATAAAATCTATACATATTCCAGTTATGTTCACATATCTACAACCTTTATCAAGTCCATTAAATGGTTATCTTAGTTTTCCTAGTTGGTTATTACTTGGAGTTATTTTTCGAAAAATTATTCGTCATTGGTGGTTTGATAGATATGCATTTTTATTTCAAATGGCTATGATTATGGGAACATTTATTGCAAGTTCTTTTGTTTTTTTCATATTTATTTATAATGATATAAATTTTCCTAATTGGTGGGGAACACAAAAAAATATTTGTCCACTTGCGTATGGTAATATTCATGGACAGCCAGTGAACACATGAGAAAATATCTAAAAACCATAATCAATAGTCGGTTTTTTTTTGTTAAAATTTTTAAATAAAGATTTCATAAATATGTATACAATACATACGATAGTTAATGTCTATTCTCATGAAATAATATCAGATAAACAAGGATATTGAGTTTTTACAGATTGAAGACTTAATTCTAAGAAATATTGTTTCGATGCATTTTCTAGAAAGCATGATTTCGATCAATTGTTGTTAGTGTGATAGACACTGAAAAACTTTTTAAAATTTTATATAAAATCGATTTTCTTTTGTATAAGATTATGTTTTTAAATTGTAGAGTGTAATTAGGGATAGGTCTTATCGGAACCCGCTTTTTGAATTTCTTCTTTGTTTGAATAAAAAAGAACTTAGAATTCAAATATTAGGCACTGATACAGCACAATCTTTAGTTATTTGAAGAGATATTTTATTAATAATCTATTCTAATTAAAACTGATATTCTTTAAAATTTTGGTTGAATTTAATTGTTTATGAAGGGCTCTTTCTTAATTGAACTATATGATACATACAAAAAAAGAAAATACTGAACAGACAACTAGATCTCCTGTAAATTTTTTGATACCTTCTCTCTCAAAATTCAAACGATTACGGCATCTCTACCTACTATAATGATATTAATCGCTAAATATTATATTACTTTTCTTTATTCTTGTACTGTTTGCTCTATGATCACTTGCTTATTTACTTTGAAAAAGCATATCACAACTATGATTTTTCATAAAAAATAATCTCGAACAAATTTTAAAAGAGAATTTTTTAAATAGTTATTCTTTTTTTAAATTATATTCTATAAAAAGGATTTAAACATTATTTATTGTATGAATATATCTGTGTTGACAAATGATGTAACCTTGATATTTATATCAAAAGATGTGCTGTCGAAATCTCTACTAATAATTTTTTCCATAATCAAAATAAAATATTAGATTTTCAAGGACTTTTTTATTTTATGATAAGAATTTTCAGCGGTACATCTTTTGAAAAAATAATAATCGAAGTATTGTCCTTTTTCCAAGTCGAGATATATTGAAAATAAAAAAAAAAATCTTTTCAACATTTTTTAATATTGTAAATACGATGAGATATATGCACTGTATGTCATAATGTTCTAAAAATGAAAAGATCTATGTGTCAACTAGTCTTTCATTAATTTATTATGCTTCTCTTTGTTTTTTGACACATATAATTATTATTATATACGTAGTAGAGATTCGAATTACGTGCATATTTTTTTTTCATGTCAAGAACAAAACACATCATGTTTTAAATCGATTTTTAAAGACATTTTGAATTGTTATAATACAATGTTCAAATCAGATTTTATTTTATTTAATTGTAAATATATAAAGAAATAAAATAAATTTAATAATTATTCGTGTTCATAGGAGTTATTGACCATAGAAATATTCGTCGTGTACGTCGATGAAATGGACGAAATAATTGATGTTTAAGACTATCTCGAAATACTTTACTTGTTAATGTATTAAGATAAAATGTTTTACAATAATTCATATAATAGAACCATCGTCCAATAAAAGAAAATATAAGAAAGAGAGAAAAAAATAAAGGTTCTAGAGATAATCTTTGATGAAAACCAAGAAGATAAATAATAATGTATGGAATATTTAAAATAACTGTTAGAATAACTTGAACAAGTAACATACTTATCATATGTTGATTACATCGACTCAAAACTTGTTGTTTTGTATTTCGCTGTATTGATTTTATTTTTTGATTTTCTTTTTGTTGTTGAGGATAAACTCGCTTTCGACTTAATTGTACATTACGATAAATCAATAAACCAAATATACATAAAAATAAAGGAACAATAGCTCCATTAAATAATGAAAAGAAATATCCATCGATTATTGTAAGAAATGGAGTTGATGCTCCTGCTTCAACTATACATCTATCTGCATTTAATGATGTATTGTATGAAATCGGAATGTGTAATGCAAATAAAGCCAAGATTAGAAATACAACTATTACTAAAATACGACTTAATCTTAAATTACTTAATTTTCGAAGTTGATATTTAAGTGAACTTGTACAAAATCGATCGATTGATGCAAGTGTAATAAATGTAGATGATGAACAAGTTAAAAGAAATGTTACATAATTTCCCAATTTACACCAAAGTCTAGTTGTAAAAATAGTATTAGGAATAGATGAATTTAATGCAGGTATAATCTGTATTAAAATAACTGCTTGCATAATACAAAAATCAATAATTGAAGTCGATAAGAAATATGTTGAACAAGGATTAATTCGAATTTGTTTATGAAGAAATGTTATTATATTAAGAACGGAACCAATAATACCAATGATGTATAACAAAACAAGCATGTATTTATCCATTATTACAAGAGTAGTAGATACTAGAGTTGTATCCAATTTTAATGATAATATTGGAAATGTTGAGTTCGACATAGCCGTTTGTCTTTAGTTTAGAATTATGTATGTGTTATATTTGAAATTAAATTCAAGACAAATGAAAGTATTAAAAATGCACTCTTAGCTTTCATTTAGCATTTCTCTCATATTCAATAGGTTGATTATTATAGAACAGAATAATTATAACTTAATGAAAAAAAAAAAGTAATTATATTGTATTAGGGTCAAATTACATCATGTATATCATCCTATACTTATTCTATTTTTATCGAATACACGAGCTCACCTAAATGATATTTGATCATCAAGACATTCTACTTTTCTTGATGTTTCCAAAAATATCCTGAAAATGATAATATTTAAATAAGATACGAAAAGAAAAAATAAATTACAAAACTATATTGAAGTGCTAATTATAATAGAGGAGTTGATATAACGTTTGATAAGGCTCGTATGTTACAGTATAGAATGGTCAAAGTTAGAGGCTTCTTTACTGACTATTTACATCTAGAGACTCGAACAATCTTCAAAGACTTCGTGTTGACGTTAATAGCTGACTGAGACAATCAATATTTACTGAACTCTTTCTTTACAATTCTTAAATTTTCATGTGAAACTTTGTAGAGAAAATAGTCAGATTGAAGCTTTTATTTCGGTAAAGTTGAGGATTTTAGAGAAAGAACTCAATAGATATTGATTATAATGGTAAGAAAGTTTGAAAAATTTGCGGCTGTTAAAACGCAAAAATTCGACCATTTTTAACTGTATAAAGTGTATTGAAGAGCAAAATGTATAATGGTCGTTAAAATGCATCAATTTGGCATTTTTTTAACTGCTTGGGTAGTAAAAATAAGTGAATCATTTTGTATAAGATCGATTAGATGAATTTTGCACAAAAATTTCTACAATATCTCTCACACTTATGAAGAATACTATTTCGAGCTACATATAATTATATTAATATCTTGTACTATTCTCAGACAAATGCTCATTATTTAATTCATAATCTATTCAATTTAGTGTCAATACAATCAATATATATAAAATAATTTAATTATATTTAAGACTAATTAGATAATTCCATTGTCTCCATTTCTCTTCACGAGTATTAAGCCAGCTGATGAGTCGTTTGAGCAAGAACGAAATCTGGATCTTAGTTTGCTTTAATCACTTTCCTGTGCATTTATATGTTCCATCAGTGTTTAATTGAATATTTTGTTAATCACGTTTAAAAATTTAATCAATATATTTACCACAATTAAGCGCTAAGACTATTATTTCTATAAAAATAAAATAGTACACAATCTCCTCCGTTGTTCAATATACACCAATGACATCTTCCAAAATCAAAATGTCGCACATTTACAGTGATCACATTCATTCACCGTTTTGTTTCACAATGAATATATTGAGTATATGAGGATTTTCAAATAAATGGATAATCGTCCGACTTCATTCAGATGGAGTTAAGACGATCTAATGAGACTCTTTAACAAGGTCAAAATTCGAATCGTAGTTTGCTTTACTCACCCACAAAGTCATTTAAACGAGATATGTATCAAGTTGATGCCGTTCTTTTTAACAGTACACCAATTCAGGATGTCAAAATGATTGTTAGTAATCAAAATCAACAAGACATGAAAAAAGAAATCATATGTAAATGACCCAAATGAACATTACTTACCAAAAAAACCACCTAAAAGTAAGCACTAGCTAGTATAACACATTAGCATCTGACTGCATATATCAAATCCATTCATTCATTCATCTACACTTCTCCGGAAATTCAAACAAAAGATTACAATCAAAACAATAGTATCTTTTCTCTTTCTAGTTTTCCTTTCATTATTACAGTTTATTTATATAATAAAAAATCAATTTTCTCAATTAAATTTTATTCTGGCAAATCGTAATTAGTGTAGCTGTTCTCACCTTCATGTTGCTTTTTTAGTAAGTCTTGCATAAACTAATGAGATTTATGTAAGATTGTCACCGATATGCAGAATATATTAGAAACCCAAAATTATCTGACGAGTTTCTTCAGCAAGGACGAAACGATCGTCGTAAGTAGCTTAGAATTACAAGGTACAAACTCATCAACTACATGGATAAGGCATATATGGGCTATAATTTTTATTGAGGTACGTGTTACAGTTGATTTAATAACAGACTCATTGTTATTACGGGTAGTATAAAAAATTTAGAAAGCGTGAAAACACGCTAGAGTATGCTATATTACTGCAAAATAGCACAAATTACACAAAAATACGGAAATCTATTATTTTTCTTAATCATTTTAAAAATATTGTATCTTCAACTTGGTTGGGATTTTTTTTCGAATGTAATTTGTGATCTATAATCATCTAAATAATTAATCGTCATACTAGTTGGAAATATTTTCTGAATATTAAAAAACTTTTGACTCAATGATTGTTTCCATGACCAAAGTTCCACGTGCCACGCTCCTGTCAACACTCTCTCTACGATTTTCAAAAAGCTTGTTTGTTCATAGTTTGCATTTCCATCGCCAGTAACCAAAACGAGAACTTTTTTTCTAGGATTATCGTTATGATTCGGAAAGGTGTCAAAAATTAGAGCATGTAACGCATTATCCACGAAGACTTCCTAAGAAAAAAGGGAAAAGTCATTTTAATATGATATTTATCTAGAATAGGACTCACTAAGCCATTCGCCGATCGATCTCCCAGTATGCATTTATAACCAACAGATTCCCATTCGTTCCAAACACGTGCAGTTTTTGGTGATGGTGTACTTCCAGCGACAATACGTGTTTTTATATCTATTTGTGACCTACCATCTTCTAGTACTCTTGCAAGATTCTTCACATTTACGCGACCAGCTAGATTTTGTTGACCTAATCCAGTGTCTGGATTGTATTTGTTTTGAGAACCAATATACACATTTGAATTATCAACAAAAATATGATATTCTATTGGTGTATATGCTGTCTAAAGTACAGACATGTAAAACATACAAAAGAAAAAAAAATGAAGTTGCGAAAATACGTCGAAATAGAAAAAACAGAAAAGGAAAATGTAGCAGAAGAAAATGCTACTAATTAAAATCATAGCTTCAAAGCATGGCACTAGAAATGGAATCGATAATCAGCAACGTCGTTTGAATAATCGCGCTTTTTCTCCAAAGAATTGTTGATTTCGCGGATTCCTCACGATATAATAGATCCTATAAATCTCTATGCTTTAAGCGATTCTCATTATAGAGAAGTAGTCCTGAACTTATTATATTCTGAACATAATACCCATGATATGGATCTGATATTCCAACCGTTCTGCATTAATATATACACATTTAAAAATGTAAGAGATAAAAAGAAAGATATATAGTATATGGCATATACTAAAGGCTAACAATGCACACACATGGGACATCGTATTAGCTGAAGTTGTGATGGAGTCTGGTATAGTACTTTCGTATGTTTCCAAGAATATCTATATCTTATGAACATCCAAGAAATAACTTTTTTATATTTCAGTAAATCTTATATCTTCCATATCTAAATTTAAATGAGCTCCAAGAAAATAAGCACAGCATATATAAGTAAACGTTCAAATATTTACGTACTGGATCAGGTATGATTGGACCCGGCTCTGGTGGCTGTGGGTTGGTTATTTTTTTAAATGCAATCGGATGCTTACTAGTTGTCCGCAATGGAAGTCGATCTCCGGGTTTCATGTTCCGATTCGAATAAAAGGCTTTGTATAAATCTTTAGGGCCGTGTCCTTTAAGTGCCACTTCTTTTAGGTCGTCAACGTTTGACGTACTTTTCAATGTTACTTGTGTTGCTTGGCGTTCTTCAATTTGAATCCAAACTTTTATGTCAGATTGATTGTCATCACTCGGTCCTGCAATATTCGAACAGAATGTAAACTAATGAATAGTATTCGTTTTAATCTTTGCTATACTAGTGACGTAGTCAGAAAAAAATGGTATGCTAGGGGAGGCATATTTGTACTTATAAGCTGTTTCAAAGTTCTTCAGCATGATTCGAACGGTTGTAGAAAGACTTGACATAGGAATGCATTAAACTTAATTTGCATATAAACTTATGAAATAGTGGTGATTTTGGAGCAACTACGTAAGCGTATCTGAAAGTAGGAGCGAAAATATCTTTCCTTTTTACAGAAAGCTTAAAATCGTTTTTATTTTCTATGAACAAATAGAGCATTTACTTTTCCATACTATTTGATCACTTACCAACTGATATTATAATCATAAAAATTTGATAAGAACTGTTTTTTTGTTGGAAACCAGCTGTTAGCATTTAGAACATGATGGATTTAGCACTTTTGCATTCCACTTTTTGATCATTTAATATGTTGTATTGAAATACTAATATATGGCATAAGGTGCAATGTGAAGAGTTCTAGCGTTTATAAAGAATGGCTTAATTTATACTTGCACTTTTTAGTCTTCAAAATGGATAAAATTTCCAGCTATCCCATATACACTGTAATTTTTTTTGAAATTCTAGAAATGCCTTGGTGCATTCAAGCGATTTTTAAATTTTATTATTCGCTAGTTGATTTTCGAGTTTTTCTGAAATCCTTGATTTTCGTGAATGTATGAATTCAAATTTATTTCCCAGCAAAAAACTATAAATTGAAAATCGCTAGTGATTTTCGAATACTTAGAAAATATTGATCGAATTCATATAGGCATTTCTAGAATATCTTTCAAAAAACTCTATAACTATTTTCTAGTTTACAGTGTAGATGTTCCAAAAACAACATTGTCTTTTTTCTATCTTATGTTTTCATTAACAGTGCTCTTTAATTCAAAAATAACAAAATATATCATAAGATGTAGCCCAAAAAGCGCTACAATTGTAAAAAACATAAGGTAGACAAAACCAATATTGTTTTGGGAACATCCAAAGTTGATAGCTCGAAATTTTATTTAAGTACAATTATAGATTAAGCCATTCTTTATGAACTCTAAAACTTTTTACACTGCACCATTAAATTCTATCAGCTAGTTTTCACTAAAAAGCAGTTCTTATCAAAATTTTATTATTATAATATTAGTTGGGAAGCAATCAAATAGCATAGAAAAGTAGATGCTCGATCAGTTCATAAAAAAAAATTTTCTCAGGCTTCCTATGAAAATTAAAGGTACTCTGTCATTACGTCTGGATTCCCCTAAGTAAATTCAGTCAGATCCAAGACTAGGATTCGTTGCATCCATAGATTGTTCTTCCCATCTCTCTGAATGCACCACTACGCTATACTTACACAGTTAGTAAAAGAATTATGTTATTATATACAGTATGAAGAGCTTTCGTACGTAGAACAATCTGCTCTCTAGAAAAAAAAGAAGTTTTTCAGAATCTTTCGAGAGGTTCTGACATAGGATGCTATTCAGAAAGCTCAGAAAAGCGTTCAAACTGAAAGAGCATTCTGTGAAAAACTACTGGGATCATTGCTGATTTCGCACCAAAACTGGTTCTAATCTGTGTATAAAGTGTTTCGTTATTCAAATAGTTTATCATTAAACCTTACTTAATATGTCTTCTATATCATTATGTTTATATCCTTATTTCCAAACCATTTCACCTTATACCTATATTCTTATAATTATTAGGGGTGGAGGAGCTAGATACTTAACTTAAAATTAAGATTAAGTGTTAAGCTTTTTTTTATTTAACACTTAGTTTATCAACAATTAAGGGATTAAGTTATAATCAAAACTGGTAGTGGCGCTTTAACTTTAAAAACAGCAGAATTTTGCGAAATTTAAAGTTGAAGTGCTTTTGCCGTTGATAAGTGAAGATCATGGCCATATTTTTAGTTGTTATCTGATTACTTAAGAAGGGATCCTAGAATAGTCATATGCCCATGCCACAAGGATATTGGAGTCACCATATAGCCATCATAGAAGCAGTACGTGGATCTTAATACGTCTATGGCAAAAAAAAGTATCGAAAGATCTCATATAGTTAGCGGAGAGTCGGTGCTAGGGTGTTGATGCTTAAATGCCGCGAACTCTGTTGAATTCGAGATATAGATACTCTATCAAACTCCAATCACATTTGACCTTCAACCATCGACTCTTACCGACGAAATAGTAAACGAAGTACCTCATTCTTCAAAAACGAACACAACTGAAATGCTGTCTAAAATATTGATCACCGTATGCGATCAAGCTAGCCTAAGTATTAAAAAATAAAAGAACGGAGAGGTATCATATATGGGACATTGGATCTCAGTAAATTCTCTGTAGTAGCTATTGGTCCGTTTATCGGGAAATCAAAGATACATCAATCGACCCAGAATTTGATTGGCTACCAGATACATATCTTTTTCTCATTCAACAAATGAACGCTTCTCATGAAGATGGCAAGATAATGTTTGAAATCTGTTAAAATGGTGCATCTAACCGTATTAAATCTTGAATGGAGGTTCTGTGTACTTACTCAAGATAGAACGACATATTCAAGAGGTGCACAGTAAAATTCTGTATCCATTATTATATATTCTGCTTCCTGCTGAAGAGAGGACTAGCATCTGGAAAGGATCCCATTAAGTGATATACAATATTTTCTAAACATTTCAGCCAGTTATTATTCATTTTCATAGAGACCATTAAACTGATGCCAGAGAACGGGATATTGTTTAAATACACTATGGAATTCTATATCAATTGATATTTGTTTGATGTTCTACCCGTTAAATGGACGCTCCCTGTGCATGATTTAATCAGGTTTAAAGTTCGATTTCTCATAAGACTTGTTTGTTGCCTTTTTTCCTATTCTAGATTGTTATAATATAATAATCTATATTCTGTAGCTCAATTTTACTAGCATCGTTTCCCCAAAAAAAATTGTATCGTGTTTACCGACTTTTGGTAAAAACTGGGTCAATTAACGTGAAATGTGGATGAAATTTCTCTTAGTACTTATATCTTCAATTCAGAAACTACTATGACTACTCCACATAAATCTCTAAATACCCCACTCTACGATAATTGGGTGGGACTAGAAATACTCCTTTCACTATAGAAATACGAGCACCTCCGTAATCCTACTAAGACAGCTATACAAAAACTCAGTACCTTCACTCGGCAAGCTATATAAGGCCCGTAATAGTCTCCTATGATACCTATATGAAAATCATAGTATCCCTCCCAAGGTAGGCGTGCAGGAGCTCTGACACTCTTCCTAGATAGCCATATCCGAACCGTACTACTTCTCATTAGATAGGCGTATAAGGGTCCTAGTACTCATCTTACGATAGCCATATGATGATCTCAGTATCTCTCCAATATTAGCTATGTGAGAACTCCAGTGCTCCTCCTAGGTAAGCCATACGAGAACGTTAGTGCCACTCCTAATATAGGCATTGAAGAACCTAGTACTTCATGCATGTTAACTGTATGAGAACTCTAGTACCCTCATGGTATAGGTATATGGCTACTCGAGGATCCCTTCTTGAGTAACCAGATAGCAACTAAAAATATGGCCATAGTCTTTTCTTATTAATGACACAAGCATTCTAACTTTAAAATCCTTAAAATTCTGCTGTTTTTAAAGTTAAAGCGTCACTACTACTTTTGATTCTAACTTAATCACTTAATTTAATTAAATGGCAATAAATTTAAAAGGCCATCCCTACTTACATTTATATTCTTATGATTGTGTTCTCTTACAACTATGAACTCTTATCTGTATCCTCACGTGTAGACGCTTACGGATACACATGTGCAACTACATGCTGCAGACTATATGATTGAATTTACAGTCATTTAGTTAAATACTCTATCACACTTGATGGACGCAAAGTTGAACGGTCTGTTGATGAACAATTACGTATTATGTGATTCGAATCTTTTTAAAAAGTCAGATAATGTTTTATATATATTCTGATGGAAAAGCTTGAAGTGTTCTTTGTGGCTGAGAAGACCTTTTTTGCTTCAGTGCTTTCAAGACAAATTTTTATAGTTGCGTATTTTTTGGCTAAAACTTTCGGGGTTCAGTATATGTTGGAAAAGACCTTTTTGTCGTTTACTATTGTCTGCCAGAACTTTTCAAGTATTGCTACTATCATCAAGAACTATGAATTACTTCTGCATGCTCTGTTTCTACTGTAAGATGTTTAACAGTTTTTCCTCTTGTGAATGTTTACTACCTGAGGTTTGCGGTCGTGGTGGCGGGACTCCTTGCGACGCTGGTAGCGGTGGTGGTTCTATTGATGTTTCAGTTGGCACTTCTAATTTCCGGACACGAATTTCAGCATCGTTTAAGATCGGTATCCATTTTCCTGAAACATACACCATAATATATTTTGTTCATCATCACTCTGGTTTCTATCCGTTCTCACCATTATACTTTTCAATTGCTTTCTTTGCTGATACTTCTTGTTCAAATATAATTGTTGCTGTGTCGTTGAATATGTTATCTTTTTCTCTAGATAAATGGATAGAGGCTTTCTTTGTTTGTTGATTAATCTAAATACGAAATGATCGTATTTAAAATATGTATGGTGGTGTTTGTTCATGTTATTACTTTGATGCCACCGACAATTGAAAATACTTTAAACAATGTGTCGAATAGACGTTCTTCGGGCATATTCAATGGTAAGCCACTGATAGATATCCCATTTTGTGTCAGTATTTTTTTATTCTCATCAACACTACTCTTAGATTGCTGCTGGCCTGGAGCGCCTAGAACACCAACAGAAAAGTTATACTCTGCGAACCTTTTATTTAAAGCAGAATAAATATTCTTTCTACAGTATGAAAATTTCCCCGCCACTTTAATGCTTACTCTTTTCCTGTTTTCGTTCATCTTCAGGTATCTTATTGGAGTGCGTTGCAATTATCTCATTTATGGCATGATTCACATGTAATGAACTAAACTGAGCTCGTTGAATCGTGGTTCCATCGTTCATTGGACACATGAAATCCCCTGTGGTACGCAAAGCTTCTTTGCATATGCATCGAAAACAATATGTATGAGAGCAAGGCAATAGACGAGGATCAACAAAGTGTTTAAGACATATTTTACAGGTTATTATGTTCTCAAGTATTTGTTTTTTGTCCACTGCTGAAGATATTGCGGCCATACTGAAAATTGTTAATATGATAATCGAACGATAAATAACCGAATAAGAGAAGTGAAAATCTAAAATGTAACTGTATATCGTATGACAAGATATACGCACCAAACAATCATAGCATACTTAAAACAATCTAAAATATAACGGTGATACACTACATTTCTCTCTCTACATTAATAGAGTATAATACAACTCTGCTGCCTCTGTACTAGGTAGGAAAATTATCCTTGAAACAAGTTTGTGAATATTTGCAACCTATGACCTCGTTCACTAACATGCAACTTTTCGGAATACTGGTAAATTATTTGTACAAATATCAAGATTTCATAAACGAGGAAACATCTTCACATGCTAAAAGATTTTTTTGCCTACCAATATGCTTGTTAGATAAAATGTCACTAGAAATGAAATACCCTAAGTCAATTCGTAACCCAGTTGATTTCAGTACGAATGGTGAGCTTTTTAATTTATAACTACTGTTCTTAATAGATATTATTATAATATGCTTCAGCTCACTTTAATTACTGTTTTACTGAAAGATATTAACAGCCGAATCGGACGTCTATTAATTGCTGTAAAATAATATGACTCTCATCTATACCTATATCATCAATTTCTATTTTACTTATCAAAGTTTCATGAGCACCTTCAGCACCGTTCAATAATATTAAGTACATAGTGCCAGGAATTTTATCTAGGGGCAAACATCGTACTTATGTACTTTAAAGTATGACAAAGTACGTTAAATATATTAAATGCACCGCATTGGAAATAATCATTTTTCAGGAGGGTAACGTTATAGTTTTCAAAAGCATCAGCAACATATTTTATACACCAAACAAAACCGCGTCAAAAGTAGGATTAATTTACATTAAATAGTAAGGATTATGGCAATTTCTCAGTGTTGAATTCAGAAAAATTCTAGAACAGTACACCATATCGACATGGAAAAAATCTTCTAATGAGACAATTCAAACTAGATTTTATTTAAAATGATGGGTATCATAAAATAACAAAGGGTGGTCCAAAAGTAACGCAACTGACAAAAAAACTGAATGTTTCCGTTACGGCTCGAGCAAAAGGAGCTGCTTTTTTACCAGTGATAGAGGCATGTATAAGCTCTATATTCATAAAGGCATGTCTAGAGAAACTCTCTATTAAGTATATTGTTTTTCTTTCTATCTGAGAAAAAGTAAAACTTTTCTTGTCGAGGTCTATGATGACACTTTACGAAGGCTCTCTCTAGACTAGACATATCTTTATGGATATAAAGCTTATACATGTCTCTATTACTGGTAAAAAAATAAACCCCCTTTTACTCGAGCCATAACGGAGATATTCGATTTTTTTTGTTGGTTGCGTGACTTTTGGACCATCAGATATTTATTTTTTTACTATTTCCTGAATATAATCAGTAATCAACATTAGTGTTTCCTACAGCACAAAGTCGGAACACGTGCGAACATAAAAGTTTCACATAACTCGATGTTTGTTGCTATGTTTGCTAAAAGATTTTAAACGTGCTTTTTTAGAGTTTCTTCGTAAACACAATTATGTGTTGTCTTGGACGGCATTTTTTTATTTCACTTGTAGAGTTATTCATCGGTTCTCAAGAACTAGACTAATGAGATATTCATAAGGCTCCAAGAGCTATATTATAGGGATGCCCATAAACAGGTAAGTGACAACTCCAGTTCATAGTAGTCGTTCTGTTGACTAATTCCAAGCCCTTGTAGACTTATGTGTATTCCCATAAGATAGATTTTTAGCATTTATCAGTACTATATATAGTATAGGATATGAAGAGTTATGAGTACCCTGATAGGATAGGCATTCAAGACTGATGGATACCTTTATAGGATGACCGTTGAGAAATTACGGGTACTCTCTAGGATAGCTCTTGAGGATCTATGATATCCTCATGGTATGGCGCTTGAAGACTTATGGGCATTCTAACAGAATAGTCCGTGAGAATCTATGGGATTCCCTTAGAACAAGCCCTGAGGATCTATGAGTACTCTTAGAGTATAGCTTTTTAGGACTTATGAGCATCCCCATATAATAGCCCTTGGAGACCCATGGTGATCCTTTCTAGCTCCAAGATGCTCAGCTGGAACTATCACACCTAATCTTGAAGTTCCTTCAAGTAGATTAAAGTATGATGTTTCCCTCTTGATTTTATCTTTGAGTATTCTCTAGTTAAATGGGAATATTCTAGAGGACTATGGCAGATCTAGTAAACAAGTAGCATTTTACTCCATAGTTCTTACGATTAATTTTATGGAAACCCTCCAGAATAGAGGGTCGCTCCATATTAGAAGTCCATTCTCACGAAACCTTTCTCAAGGCGTAATAGAAGCCATCGACTTGTTGTTTGTAATAAAAACTAAAATATTTTCTAATAAAAATGTGTTTTTCCTGATAAAAAGTCTGGTTTTCGGGTGTTTAGCAGCTAAAAACTCTTGACTTTCTAGATAAAAGTTAGCAAAAAAGTAGCCCACAATAGAAGAATACCTTTGAAGCAGCGATGTAAATTTCCATACTAGAAGGCCATGGCCTTTTTGTTCGAGAGGAATTTAGTATACGGATAATGAAAATCTAAAGATTTGTGCCCCGCGTACCTTTTTTTAAATTTAGACTCAAATAAGTTATGTGATTAGTAAAACGATAGAAGTTTGAATTCTTTTTTATCTTAAGCTAAAAGTATATATACACTTTTACATTTGCAAACACAGGTATGTCAATAATGGGAAGACAGAAATATAATCTCCTTTAGGGTGAAAATGTTGTTATTTTTTCTCTAGTATGATTCGGCCTCTTTCTTAAAGAATGGATATAGAATGAAAAAGAATGATGCATTCTTACTCCAAAACAATTCTCTATACAACTCCTTCATCTTCTCTTTTTGTCTACATTTTTACTGAAAATCATAAATTCACTGACGCAAGAAGTAGCTGTATTATTCATACATCATTTTCATCAGGTACAAAAGATGAAAACACGTTGTGAAGATTAGCTTTTTAGCGAAAACTTCTACTTATCCATCCTTAACCTCCGAAAATTGCGTTGCTCGATTTAGATATTGTTTATTTGAAAAACTGCATGTTCTATGATAATAATTTGTTTTTGTCCTTCTCTAATTTTTTATTACACGTGTACATTTCACAACTATATCATACCGTGGTGATTTAAATAGTTCATAATGAGTAATTTAGCAACAATGAGCTAACCACTATCGTCACTAAACATCTTGAGTTCGTTTTTTCCAATTTAATTTTATTTCCTCATTTCACCTATGTATATTACACATAGGATAAGAATTCAAAGTTTTTGTATTCTTAGAAAATTCTAAGCAATAATCATTCGATTAATTAAGATAGAAAAAGGTTTTTTCTTATATTATTTTAATTTTATCTCTACGATGTTTATAGTTTGTTTGAACTAAGAATGTATCAAACCCAAGATCAAACCGAGTCCAAGAGGTTTGGGTTCGGTACATTCCTAGTTTAAGCTTGTACGGTAGATTTATCTCGTATTGCAAATTTGTTGGCAAATAATACTGCTTCTACTCAATTCTTCAATCAATTACAACAGTTAAATGGTCCATATTTTCAATTTGAATATACCATATAGACACATGACCTCCGTAGTAATATTTTATTGTTCTACAAGACCAAATAACTTATCCGGTAGGTAGTAAAACATATTCATGTAATATACATATGCCCACATAACATGTGATCCTCTTCCAATAGTCTAGAATTCTACCTTTAGTCTTGTCTGTGTACATATAGCATTCAAAAAATATATATATGAATGAATTAAGATGAGGCTGAGGATGAGCACCATCTCTTCTATTCACGTTGGGATTCGAAAGATATGTAATACCCACGAAAAAAAAATTTTAGTAAAACTGCTGCTAACCGCGGTTTCATATACAGCGATTACTAGCGGTTTCAATAATCGCGATGTAGATGTTCATAACCGCGATGTATGATACCGTGATTCTTAACGGTTTCAAATGCCTCAGTGTACCTCTCAAATAACCATGATCTGAGATACCCTGAATTATAAGCCAGATAGATAGACAGATAGATAGATAATTAAATACCATAAATAGTAAGGAAAGATATTTTGAGTTAATTAACTAAATATTTATTATATTGGTATTCTTCCTTAAAATTAGATATATATACATATATTTATTGATTTAGTGACGTTTCGTCAACGATGTTAATTTCACCAGACTATTTTCTTCTATGAATATTCTTAACAAAATTATAGAAAACATATATTTTTTTGACTATATTGCTAGTGGAACGAATGAAATAGTTATAAAAACGAAATCTTCGTCCAACATCATCGTCTTGTTCGTTCCACTTTGTATGAAACAAAATTTAAGGTGAAACCGCTGCTTACCGTCACGTTTCAAAACTCACCACGAGTTTTTGATGGCAGACCGTGGTATACCAAAGGGACTGCGATTTCTCCCGATTTTTTCAAATGTGTTAATTAAAAATCGCGGCGATCGTGATCATAGTCGCGGTATTACATATATCGCTTGAATACTGTCCCAAGAACCGTGATTTATGCACCTAAAACGTCGGGCGTATATATCGGTTCATTGTGGTTTCATAAACCCCCACAGATCAGTTCGTAATTGTGGTATTAGATTCTGCAGATTAACGGACTCTATACCACCCCGAATTCGATAGTGATTGGACGTCTGGTACCGCGGTGACCTAGTTGCTAATCGCGATTTCAGATATCACGACTTTCAGCGGTTTTAAAATAGCGCGGTTCGATCACGGATAACCGCGGTTTCAGATACCGGGACGTTCAGTGGCTTTAAAATACCTCGGTGCAATCACGGATAACCGCGGTTTCAGATACCGCGACTTTCAGTGGTTTTAAAGTACCGCGGGTGTCTCAAGTAACATAAAACGTGTACGGACAAAGAGGGTACCGTACTCCAGTTTTTCATAAATATTCTCAGCAATCCCACAAAAAAAACTCTGAGAAACCGCGGTTTTTCTCAGAAGTACTGCAGTTTTCGGGGAGTGCGATGCGATCGCAAATAACCGCGGTTTCAGATACCACGACTTTCAGCGGTTTTGAAGTACCGCAGTACAGTCACCTGGAAACGCGGTGTCTTAAGTAATATAAAACGTGTAAGGACAAAGAGGGTATTGTGCCCCAGTTTTTCAAAAATACTCCCAGCAATCCTACGAAAAAAATTTTGAGAAACTGTGGTTTTTCTCAGAAGTACCGCGGTTTCAGATACCGCGATTTTAAAATACCGCGGTGCACTTATTGCGGAACAGCGGTGTGAGATATCGCGACTCTTAGCGGTTTTTAATACCGCGACTTCAGACATCACGATTTTGAGCCGTTCTCAACAGATAGGTAAATGTGTAGTTGACTTGATAGTAAGACAATTACTCAGATAAATAAATACACAGATAGTTAGTTAGTTAAATAGATAGATAGATGGAGAGATAGAGAGATAGATAGGCAGCTAGTTAGTTAATTAGATAGACATTTAGTAAGATCGATAGATAGACAGCTAGATAGATATATAGGTAGATAGAGAGATAGAT
>JAJEKB010020897.1:850611-876138 GCA_022393335.1 Macrotrachela quadricornifera
TAGACAGCTAGATAGATATATAGGTAGATAGAGAGATAGATAGACAGTTAGTTTTTTAGTTCGATAAATAGACAGATAGACAGTTAGTTTTTTAGTTCGATAAATAGACAGATGGATAGATAGTTAGTTGGACGAATAGGAAATAGGCCGATAGACAGATGAATAGATAATAAGCAGTTAGATAGATAGATACTTCAGTCGATGAATGATTTATCAGATACTTCAGTCGATGAGTGATTTATCAAATACTTCAGTCGATGAATGATTTATCAGATACTTCAGTCGATGAATGATTTATCAGATACTTCAGTCGATGAGTGATTTATCAAATACTTCAGTCGATGAATGATTTATTAGATACTTCAGTCGATGCGTGATTTATCAGATACTTAGGCAAATAGTTAGGTAGATAGATTAATAAATTTATAATTAAAGATATAGATAGATGGTTTGTTAAGCGAAAAGATAGTTAGACAAATAGGTAGAGGAGCCGGTAGTTAAGTGCATTGACATAAATAGATCGATGAAAATAAGCATCGGTTTCTCAAAACCGCTGAGTATCGCGTCAAATAAATACCGCGATTTTTACCGGTTTTGAAATGCCGCATAAACTGTCTGATTACTGCTGACATGAAAAACTGCTTGAAGCCGCGGTTTCATATACCGCCAACCACCGCGTTTTTCTGATGAAATTTTTTCCTGGGGTAATTAGTGGAAGAAAGAATATTTCTTCGTAAGATAAAGTTAAAAAGAATTTTTTTATCTATTTCTTTTGTTTTAGATTATTATTATTCAATTATTGAACAGTAACTATTTTAAATAAATTCATTCTCTTTTATTTTTTTATTTTAGATTCAATACGTAACAAAATTTGATCATATGAATACAAAGAGTAATAACTGAAATGTACTTATATCAGCTTTGAGTACTCATGTTGATCTATTAAATGATATATTTCTAAAAATATATCATCTGATAGACCAACACGAGTACTCAAAGCTGATATAAGCATATTTCAGTTAGGCATTACTCTTTATAGGCGTATATGACATGTATACGGTCATTTACGACCATATACGGAGTCTGTAACCGCGAGCCTGAGCGGATGTCAATGCGATGTGAACCTAATAAATAGTTTCGGATAACCAGTGAATAACCGCTGGATAACCGCGGCTTTTGTTGAACGCGGTTTGGACTGTTTTTTTTCTGAAAGCGGTAGTCAGACCATTTATGAAGTGATGAAAAACCGTCCCAAACCGCGGTCCGTCCTGATCGCGGTTTATGACGGTTTTTCGTTACTTCATAAATAGTCTGACTATCGCTTTCAGAAAAAACCTCTCCAAACCGCGGTTGGGAAAACCGGTGGTAGCAGCGTTTTTTCTCTTTCTTTTTCGTGGGTATAATGCAAAACGCTTTGAGAATTAAAATCTTTTCTGACAAATGCTGACTGTGAATTAGATGGTCTCAAAAAAAAATCGGGTAGTAGATTAATATTCATATTGATATTATGTTAAATAGAGAGAACTCTTTGAAAACTAATAACGACCTCAAGAGTTCACTAAAACATTTGATTGTTTGTAATTATATAATTTTGCCTGCCATGTATCAAAAGACAGTTTTCAAACAGCTTGGAAGGAATAAAAATTTTCTACTTTTTTTATCTACTAAAATGATAAAAGTATATTGTAATGTAAAAAAAAACAGATAAGATCACAATATAACTGTCTATGACAGAAAGAAACTTATTAGATTTCGTCTTATGACATTTAGTAATTGAAATAACAGCAACGATTTAGTTTTTTTTTAAAGTTATAATATCTTTATATCAGAATTCTTTTGCTAAGCGTTTGAAAAAATATTGCAAAATGTCACCAAAAAAAGGATGAACATTACGAAATAAATCCCAATAATCAAAAAAATATAGAATTTTATTTATTTTATATATGAATTTTACTAATTTCGATTTAATAATGATTTAAACTATATAAATTTCATTTGTTTTAAATTTCAAATCAGCAAAATTTTAGTTTATAATAAATATAAATTATGAGATTCAAAAAAATATTTTATTAATGTATTTTACCTATGGTTTTTATAATAAGAAATTTTTTTTTCCAAATGTTTATAGTCAAAAGTGTGATTGTTAAAAAATTGAAGTAATTGTATCCTGCTGTATATAAATAGTTTTATTTTTAAAATATCTTCTATTTCTATCAAAGTTTGAACAATTCCCAATGAAACTGTAGGACTTTAAAGACTTCAATAAATAACACCTAATACGACTGTAATTCACTATAACAATATGAGTTAAAAATAAAATAAATATTTAACGTGATGAAATTAATTTCAGTAATGAATTGTTGTGATTCTATTTAATTTAGCCAAAGAATTCTATAAATAAATCGAGCCAACTAAACTCAGTTTCAAAAAACTTTTTTCTATGTAATTCGTATAGATTGTTTTTATTAGGAACATCGACTATACTATTGTGAGTTACTTACTGGCCTATAAAACAGTATATAAATGGCATATCATAATCTAAGATGATGGTAATTAACCGAATTTTTATTTTCAAAGTATGAACCCTTTAATTGTTGCAATCGATTAAAAAATCATGTATTAATAAATTTTTCAGTAAACATAACTTATGTAATTAGTATGAATCGTATGGAACGAAATGTTTCTAGTGTTGAGCTTTATTGTGTGCTTGCATCTCTTTTATAAGATGAAAATGACGCAAAAATAAGAACTGCGTCTTGCGTAAGTGAAGCGAAGACTTCCCAGTAAAAACGTAAAGAAGAAAATAGCATAAAGGAATTGCGTATAAAATTTTTTGCAATAGAAGTGCGCCATTCTTTGATAAAAAAATCAAATGTTACTGCGAGAAAAATGTCAACATTTTCACTGTGGGCAAGATTACACCGCTTCCGTATCTTATCAGTATTAACAGACTTGTGTTTGCAAATGTAAAAGTATATATACATATAGTATAAAATATAATAGCATTCAAAACACTATCGTTTTACTATCCACATAATTCATTTGACTCTAAACTTCAAAAGGTATGTGAAACCAAAACTTTCAAGTTTCTATTATTTATATGAAGCGAGAATAGCATTCATAAGTGAACATTTTTAAGTATCATAAGAACCCTTGTACTTCAAATCGGAGAAAAATCGCTGGTATATCAACAATAAGCCAGAGATAGTCTCATGTTTTACCGGTAGGATCAGCATCGTGCTTCTTCCCAGTGAGGAGAAGAGGAGAACTTCCTGCTGTTCCTTCTGTAAAGGCAAGGTCTCATAATTAAATCAAAATCATCCTCACATCCTCAAGATTGATTGTATCTTTGAGTTGGTCCCAAAATCAAAAAACCAAAATTATATTGTTTAATGTTGCACTTACCATTGGGTGTGCCGTTGAGTTAAACCTAAACGGAAAATAAAAAATTATTTAGATTAAAACAATATCTATCCATAATTAAAGCATTGAAACGGAGCTAATGAAAACTAAAACATATTTAATTGAAAACAATATTTATCATTATTCAGTGCTAGTGAACTGGATCTAAATGAAAGGAGAACTTTTTTTTTTTAAATATCTTACGATTCAAACGACAATTATACGATCATCGTAATTCGTCATCGTTTTTTGGATACGATAGTTCACGAACGTGCTTCTTCAACCTCGGTACTTTCGATTGTGAGGGTGAGATCGATCTAAAAAATTAAAGAAAGAAAACATTTCTATAAATATAACTACCGATATACTTGGCTACCTTTTTGACCGCTAGTAGTGCAAGTGAATATATAACATGGAAGTTAAGAAGTGCACTATTTTTCAATGATTTCTTTTGCTTCTTTAGATCAAACAAATTTAATAGCAATCTATAACAAAAATTGTTCAACTGCAGCAATGTCGCAATCAATAGAAACAATAACTTTTAATATAGATAAAAACATTATTCAAAACTTAAAATTTCAAGAATTTGTTAAGAAATTACAAGATTCTCAGCCTGTTATGGTTATTGTGAACGAAACTCATGGAATGATAATCATTAGTGGAACTAAATCCTCTGTTATCACTTCGAAAACACAAATTCAAAATGAAATTGATGCATTATCTTCAAATGCTAATCTTGTTAAACAAAAGTTAACGGATACGATTGAATTGAGCGTAGCTCAAAATAATTTTCTTGAAAAGTTTGGTCAGGAAATTCTAGAGAAAATTCGAAAAACACCAGGCATTAGTAATACAAATATTGTGAATGGGAAATTACAATTATCAGGTGACAATACTGCAATTACACAGATAAAATTTTATCTTCAACTAATACTTCATGAAAGAGACGTATCAATTACTGATAGCATAAAACAACATTTCGAATTAACTTGTAATGGCCGTATATTGAAAGAATTTTCGAAAAAATATCGTGTAGGAACTTCTTTACAAGAGTGTAGTCTGCAGAATGAAATTAAAGGTAAAAAAGTTCCAAAAAAGCATTTATTCGGTGCACGACGTGGAGGTTATCAAACAAACAATTGTAATCGTGGTCAACGTGGAAGAGGAATATTTTCTTCACACGATTCAACATCAAATGACATTCCAAGCTTCAGAAATTTGAACTTAAATGATTATGATGAAAATACAAGGAAAAACAATATCGATTATCATGAACAAAGTAAAATAACAAAACAATATAATGATACCCAATGTGATTCGTATGAAGATAATAATGACAATAACAGTCAAATTTCAGACTCTGATGAATCAGTATCATCAAATCGGACAACCGATAGTTTCAGTATAAAGAATTTTAATAATCGTACTGAACAATCTATTACAGTATCATTGTGTAGTGATTCTGAGGCTACTTTATCTAAAGCTATAGCAGAACTGCAAAGTTATTCTTTTAATATTGAATCGTGGATAATAACAGAAGATGAACTAACATTTATTTTAAAACAACAACAGCAAGGTAAACCTATGAAAAAAAACATGTCAATTAAAGAACGATCTATACAAATCAAATTTTACTTTCGTCGCTTGGCACAGAATTCTTTGGTACATATCTATATATATTATACAAGAGGTATGTGGCATGTGAAAGTGAGTGGATTTAAATCAGATGTGCATTCCACAGTGTTTAAAATCAAAAGTTATTTAAATGATGTAGTTGATACTGAAATACAAATCCCTATATCAGGAGCTATGGCATTTTTTCTTAAAAAAAAAGCATCTTCTGATATTAATAGACTAGGAAACATTCACAATATCAAGATCAACATATTTTCTCCATTTCGTCGCGCTGATAATAATGATGAAAATAATAATGATAATCATTGTTTAAAACTTATTGGTCCTGTAGCACGTATTAATGTGGCACAAATGGACGTTGAGAATTTTCTTGAAAATTTATCAGAACATGAACAAGACTTTCAATGTGACACGTGGTATATTTCAAAAAATATTTCTTTAAAAATTAAAGAACTTTTGAAAAAAATACGAGATTCAGATGATTATGAAGCAGTTGGATTCGTAAAGTTCTATAATTCAGCCTTTGAAAAAAGGCAAACAGCACCGAAAGTTACTATCACAGTGGTTGGTCTAAATGAAGAAAGAGCCGATGACGTAATTCAACAATGTAAAGATTTTGTTGAAGGATATGTTGTATGGAAACCATCTTTGGATGAATATCGAACTCTACATAATATATTGTTCGTGCAAAAACGACCAAATATTACTCGCTTTCAACAAGAATGGGACACTACTGTACAGTTTGAAAATGAAAATAATACTATTATTATTCCTGCACGATCAAAAATAATTGCAGATGAAATAAAAGAAGCTTTGCAGAATTTAGCTGCAGGAAAACCAAATCGAACGGATAGTATTTCAGTAACTATTCCAATTCAGCTCAGCATTCGTCGTTTTATTTGTCAAGCTATTCAACCTCTACTTGACGAAGTAAAAACTCAAAGAGTCTATATCAACTCAAAAGATCGAAATGGACTAATACTTCGTGGTCGTTCTCAAATTATAAATTCGCTCCAAGAAAAGATCAATATTATCATTAATGATATTAAACAAAAAATTATTACAAATCATTTAAAATTACCATTTATCGAATCAGAATTAATTCGTGCTAATTCATATGAAATAGTTACACGTATTGAACGTGAAACTAATACTATCATTCGCGATATGAAAGCAGATAAAAAAGTTCCAAGATTAAATGTAAATGATAATATCAGCATGACTATAACATGTGTTGTCAATAGTCGTGATCAAACAATTCTTGTCAAAAAAGGTGATATTACAAAGGTGGAAAATGTTGATGCTATTGTAAATGCAGCAAGTGGAACGTTATATCATGCAGGAGGTGTTGATAAAGCAATTTCTGATGCTGCTGGTCCTGAGCTTGATCAAGAATGTAAACAATTAATTGCAAATAACGGAGGTGTAGCAATACCTACTGGTAAAGCAGTTAAAACAACAGCTGGTCGTCTTCATTATAAAGGTATTATACATGCAATTGGTCCGCAATATGCTGATGGTAAACAACAAGAACGTCCATTGTTATTCTCTAGTATTTTATCTAGTTTACGACTTGCTGAAAAAGAAGGTTACAATAGTATAGCATTACCAGCTATTAGTGCTGCGACTTACGGTTTTCCATTACAAGATTGTACTAATATCGTAATTCGTGCAGTAAAACAATTCTTTGCTAATTTTCCACAATCACATTTAAGAACAGTAGTCTTAATTGATATTGATGATGCAGCTTGCAATTCATTTGCACGTGAAATTGTAAAGGATCATACAAATACTGATTCAGGAAACAACGATGACTTAATGAACTATAATTTATCTCCATTAACGGCTAAATGGTGTTGGCAAAGCGATTACGACGAAAAAATATATGATGATACTCATACACGTCAAATAGAAAATAATTTTCAACGATATTTACAAACTTTCATTCCATCAACATTGAAAATTAATGCTGATGTGTTAAAATATGGTGGTCTTGTTTGCTATAGTATTCATTTTCTTCTTGATTTAAAACAAAAATTGACAACCAATCCAAATTTCCAAAATAATCGTCTTGTGTGTGGATATCAAATGAATGAAGAGACTGGCTTTAAACGAGATATTATTCGCTATCCATTACAATCACAATCACAAGCTGCACCTGTTGTATATAAACCCAAACCATTGGATACATATCATTTAATGGTAGAATCTAAAAAAGATGATTGGGATATTAGTGGTATTAAGAGTGAAGAAGTAAAACAAGCAGAGATAGAGATTAAAAAAGGCATTGCATCTGCTACTATTTCAGAACCTTTCTCCATCCATCTAAGCGAAGACATTGATACTCATAAGATCGCAATTAATAATATTGCAATTCAACAATTTATTCATGTTGATTTTCAACAAAGTTCCACCGGAAATTTATTGTTGATATTAAAAGGTTTTCGACAAAATATTTTACAAGCAAAATTACAAATTTCTTTATACGTACAAGATATTTTGAAAATAAAAGCAGATAAAGATGATGAATTAAGTATACCTAAAGAATGGGACGACCAAGAAGAACAATGTATATTAGTTGAATTACCTAAGAATGATCCTGATTTTATTCGTATTGAAAAACGCATGAAAGAAACTCTGAGTAATATAAATATTGATAAAATTGAACGAATACAAAATATACGTATGTGGAGTCATTATGCGTTTCGACGTCAACAACTTGAAAAAGAACTGTCCCATATGCCTAATTTAGAAATTGAAAGGGAACTGTTTCATGGATCGAGAAATACACCACCTAGTGAGATTTACAATGGTGAGTGTGGTTTCGATATGACATATTGTACAAGTGGTATGTGGGGTATTGGTACATATTTTGCCCAAAACGCGTCATATTCTTGTACTAACTATGCTCATAAATTATCGAATGGCAAATACCAAGTATTTCTAGCTCAAGTTTTAACTGGAGATGTTTACGATTGTGATAGTGATTCAAGTTTACGTCGACCTCCAAAGAAAAATGAGTTCTCTAGTTCTGGCCTACGGTATAATAGTGTATCAGGCTCTACAGGAGGCAGTAAAGTTTACATTATCTATGAAAATCGCGTGGCTTATCCTACCTATTTGATTACGTTTACTTTCACAGACGGGCAACTATTTCCGAGTGCCATTCCAACTTCACAGAACTACACCCATCTTTTCTCAAATCCTTTCTCAACTCAAACTCCGTCTCCTTCATTTTTTTTGCCTCGTTATCCAAATGTTAATTCCAATCCATATAAACAATAGTATCACTCCAACTCTAAAGAGAAAAAATTTGAAGTTACAAGTTGATTCCAACTTCGAGTTGAGATTACTAGTCTCTATTTCATATTTTTCACAAATGCACTGATCTCGGAACAACTTATAGCTATGCGTTTCAATCAAAAATAAAGGGAAAGATATGCAGTACAATGCTTATCGAATTGAAACTATTTTGAGAGGATAAAGATGAGACAAGCTATCATGACACGTGTTTTGACTTTGTTCAAGGATCTTGTCAAACAGTTTAAGATAATCTGATTTAACATATTCAAATTTAAGAAATATTATAGAAGATAACAGATTGAAAGTATCACACGACCGGTTTCTACTACATTAAATAGTCTATTATTTTAAGTTATTCCGAAATATTTTAAATTTTTTATCTTTTATATGGTGATTGATGATTGTCTTGGATCAGAATAGTGAGATGAATTGATCGATTGTTTGTCTGAAGCGATCATGATGGAATATTAATTATCTAGGTTTGAAGATAATAAAGAGAACAATATTGAACGTAAAGAGTTAGAATATTCTTCAAATGTATTTTGAAGTCTGTTGTTAAGTGACACGAAAATATACGATTAAGGATAGATTGTGTGATATGTATCAAAATACAGAACATTCAATAATATTCATTGTTCTAGCTCTTTTTTCGCTTATTCTATTCTTTTTAAAAAATATCTTAGATGTTTTTTATGAATAAATTGCTAATGTACGATTGGTTTTTTATTTTGATGGAATCCTGATATTTTTAACAGGTGATCCTAGATTTTGGTAATATTATTTCTATCAGGAATAGAATTTGCGAGGAAATGTATCATACGAGTTTGTGAATAGAAATGAACTATTTATTCAAAATGCTCAATGAGAGATATTAAAAATTGTAGTTAATGAATATGTTTTGACTGAAAGAACATCATGACAGGAAGACTAAAATGATTTATTCAGAATAATCCTAGATTATTTAATTAGGAATAATCGACTGGGTGTAATACATTTCAGATATTGTGAACTTGAACCTGTACAGTCTTATTTCGATAAGGCAACTAATATTCGATACACTATTAGAATAATGACATAAAGTTCAACAGGACGAAAGTCCCTCTAAATCTTGGCTCACGAGTAAAGATATGCTATTTTTATTATTACAAAAAAGACGACGTACATTACTTGAAAAATTGTTGAGATTATCACCATTTCTTATTCCTCAAGTTGATGAGAATGCAAATGATTCATTATTCTATATCTATCTTAAGGTTCGTGGTTATTGATATCGAATAGTTCAATTTTTGATCACAATGAAATGTAATTTACAAAGAAACAATTAAAATGATGAAAATTTCATCGATGTAATACAATTAAAAAGAAATCATTTTACTAACATAATACCAAGAGAAATTAACTTAAGCAGTTTTTTTCTTATATTTTGCATAGGTCGTTAGTATGCATTATTTCTTTTGTTCAGTTCATGTATCATCTAGCCTCAGTAATGTACGTATAAGCTATCTCAATTATTCTGATGTAATAATTTAACACATTCGATCCGATTCAGTTTTCTTAGAAAATTTTTTCGAGATGTCCATTTTCATGGACTGTTAACTTCTAATAAATGTACATAATGACGTCTAGGTTATCTTCTACTGATTATCTATCGTCCTCTTGCTTATATCACTGCATAATAAGTCATCTTTTCGGACCAATTGAATTATCACTCAAGTTACTTTTTCATATTATACGAAGCATGTGCAAAAAAAATGAAGGAAGTTTTCAGCTTGTTCTCCCTTATTCTTTTCTATCTATCGTCTTGTATATAAATGTGACCGACATTTTGGAACAGTTCCCATATCGTTTGAAGAAACCGATACAGAAGATAGCGTTAGCTCACTTCGTGAAGTCAGTTCTCTGGATGAGGATTTTGATATAATGCACCTTGAATCTGACAATTCTGACGAACAAGTTACTGATAACGAGAAAACTACACGGAAAGTAAAGTGATCATTCTGCCGCTTCGTAAAAGTTTTGTACGACCTTTACTTCGTAGTATGCCATTTGAGACGCTGAAACGTGATCCGAGACAACAATCAACCAGTCATTTGGAGCGCAAACTAGATGATCACAGGCTCGAAGACAAGAAAGGATCTGACCACGATGTCCGAAAACGCTGTGTTGGTTGTTACGAGAAAAATGGGGAACAATAATCAAGAGAAGCGTGTCATTCAACAATAAAGAGAGTAAAAGCTTTCTGTTCTGAGTGTAACAAATGATTTTGAAAATAGCGAAGGCAAAGCAAATCGCACACTATGTGTAACCTTCCGCCTAAAAATAAAATAAAAGAAAGTGTTTTTCTATGAAGTTTCTTGTTAAAATATAGTGAAGTCCACTGGTAGACCCCATCGGGCTCAATGGGTTAAGTCAATGATCTAAGATTTACTTACAAGATGTCAGTAAGGCAAAAAATAAATATCAATTTTAATGGCGGGACAAATCGATCAGTGGCGGAATCCTCTCCCGTCGCCAAAGTTTCCAATAGTGAGCGTACCAAGCATAAGCAAAATGTAGTGTACATCTGCTACTTTTTATTTTATACTCTGATTTACATTTTGTTCGGAAAAACGGAGTGTACTACGTGCATTTTGCTAAAACAATGTGCAACTTGGATCTAGAGTCAGAAGCTGTATATAATATTAGCCTCAATAAGTGATTATTTGTGTACAATAGCAGATTCCGATCTCTTCAACACTATTTTGTCATTGACTACTAATTGCAAACTCTAACTTTTTCCTCGAGCTGTCCATTCGTGATGGAATCACGTCCTTGCATTTTCTATTGGCAATATCTCAGAGAAATAAAATTGGATAAGGCTGAAATTTTCAGAGTATATGCAAGTCGTATTGCTCTATACACTTTCAAAGTTTTATCAACATTCCAAGGTCTCATTATAGGTTTATGATCGAAATATAGTTCAGTGACAGAATCACTAAAAATGGTCTTGAATTTCAATCTTTTCTTAGAAAAATGGAAAATTTAGCGGAAATACAAGTACGAACAAAAATTTTTCTGTAAAGGAGTTGTAGTTTAGATGATACACTTCAAAAAGAGAAAAAGAAAATTTGAAAAATGTAAACAAATAGCTTCCAAAAAATAAAAAGGTTTCATGGCGGGATTATATCTTTCGTGATGAATCGCGTTTTATGAAATGGTTATGTTTTCATCACTATTTATTTCTTCGAAAAGTTAACTTTAATTTCATTGAATGAGTAAGATTAATAACGTATACACAAGAAATGTCTAAGAAAACGGTATCATATATTATCCTTCTGATACCTTAGGAATTATAGGAAGAGAGCGTAAGTTTTGCATTTTGCTGACTTTGTCCAGAAAGGTGGACCGTTATGTGGACGGGCCGTCCTCACATTTTCGTAAGCAAAAGTGTCAAGTTATTAAATAGTACGTCTATTTATCATTTATTCATTTAATAAATATTGGTATAAATTATTTCTGAAAAGATCAATATTATTCTGTGCTTTCCACCTTGGAAAAAAAAATTGGTTTTAGTACATTTTTGTACACGTTGATGGTAAAAACAAAGTGTAAATCTACATTTTGCACGGATAAGCAGAGTGTACTGGTACATTTTGTTGAAGATTTCTATTGGAAACTATGTCCGTCCCGTCCTATTTTATTTTTTCTCCATCTCGTCCCATCCTGGAACGGAACAGGCCGGAAAAATCTCACGTCCCGCCAGTCTCTGACATGAATTGCCCTACGATAACATCGATCTATGCAAGGTAATTTGTCATTCTCTAATAAATTGATGCCAAATGTGTATAAACTCAGAAGATAAGTAATTTGAAAAATTATATAATAGTTTTCCTCATTTATTTCCGAAAAATACAATCAAATATATTAGAGTAATATGTTTTATTGATTAAAATAAAATAAGTCTGATAAGATAAAACTCATTCTGTATAAGGAGTAATAGTATTTGTTCGAGTACACTTCATAATAAAGAAGATAAATCGAATAATATATGGAGTAATTAATCTTAAAGCAACAGTTAATCCTCCATATATAGCTAAAAGTTTCGTGAATATATAAATAAAATTTTGATATTCTTCAATTGTATATGAACAATAAATAGGATAACATTGTTTATAAAAATTCGAATAAGATATATTTATATTCCATTCTTCAATAAAAAGTTCATTAACAATATTTTCAATAGTTGTATCTAATAAAAATCTACTTGAATTAATAAAATTCATTGCATTGATATATCGTGTTGCACTTGGATAAGTACTTAGATACGTTGCATAATATTGTAATTGATCAATACATGTTTGATTGTATAAGCACTGAAATGTTGATTGAAATAATGTTTCAATTGTTGAACATCCAACATAAAATCCTAATATAGCAAAAAGTTGCTCATTATCTGTTTCTCTATATATTCCACCAGGATTTTTACAATAACTTTGTTTAGCACATGAACATAAATTATCTGGTGATACTGGATTTGTATAAATAGTTGAATTACTAAAATTATTTGTAATTATCCATTCCCAATTTAATAAATAAGTTGAAATAAAAGTATTATCATTTGTAATATCTCGAACTAATTTTAAAGAACGAGAAAATCTATATGGTGTATTTATTTTAAATTGTTCAATAATAATATATATTTTTGATAAAAATTCTTCACTAGATATTATATTATTAATAACAAAAACTTCTTCAATAAATTGATTTATAGAATTATTTATTGTGGTTTTAGATAAGTCACATAATGCTGATAATAATCTAAAATATGCTGCTCCACGTCCACGAATATCAGATTTTATTTGAAAAGGCCAAAAACCAGGACCAAATAAAAAATTAACCCATACATCATCAACAAAATCACTGGAGCAAATTTGATGAAAATTTGTATTTATTATTATAAATTCTTCATATTTAATAGATATATTATTACATGGACATTGAACACGATTAGAATATAATTTATTTAAATTTTCATATTCATTTTGAGAAGGATATAAAACTATTTTATATTCAGTTTTTTTTAATATTATATTAAATGTTATTTGAATAAATATTATTATAAATAATAAAATTAAATATAATCTAGTAGATAATCGTTCATTACGAATTATATTAACGTCATTTGAATTACTATCGAATAGATTTAGTTGAAGAATTTTTTGATAAATGTTAGTCCGCAAATTATTTTGATGAATATTTGTTTCATTTTCTAAAAGAAATAATCAAACTATTTACAGTTTCTGTTAATGATGTTTACAGGAAGGCAACGATAAACTAACCAAAAAAAATCAATGTTGAGTGACTCTCAAATGAAACAATGGCTCTTCAAATATTGATGACTTTTTATTATTACTTGTTAATTATGTTTATCCGTGGAAACAACATGAGAATTTGTTTTTTTCAATGATATGATGAGGCGTGTTATCAGCCTATCAAATGAACTCATCTGACAAAGGCTACATCAATCTACGAATACATTACAACATCATAAAGAAAATATCTCTTCGAAGGGACATTCGGTCAGAGCAGCATGAAAGGACATGTTCGTATAAGTAAAAGTAATCAGGACATTATCCTAAGTGAAACACAGCAGCTAGTTTCTTTCGAATTCTAAACAAGATTTTTTTGAAATTCCTGTACTCTTCCTCAGGGATCCCAAGAGGTCAAAACCGCACCCATTTGAAACTCATAAGGAAGACTACGAAAATTTCGAAAAAATCTTTCTTATAGTTCGGAAGAAACCAGCTATTGAGTTCCATGTAGGACTATCCTAGACCGAAGATTCCGGAGCTCGAATCCATGAACTTCCGGATAGAAACTGCACGAAAACACCAGAAGTCGCTGGATCATGGAAACAATATTTCCGTCGAAAACAAGGTCGGATTTTTCTGGCAGGTTTCTATACTTTTTGGCAGTAACAAGCCGAAAATCAATCAGAGTACTTTTCGGTTGGAATACTGCTTCCATGAAATCATCAAAATTATCCGGAGCTGCTCGTTTTCAGGCTGACTAGTTCGACCTTGCGGGAAGGGGCCAAAAGTTGATCTTATATGGACATGTCTCTTCCAAGGGACATTGTATATCTCTATGAAAAAAAAAGATAATTGTTTTTCCACTATAATGTAACTATATTGAGATTTCAGAAGCTCCATTTTATTGGTTAGTTTCATTCCATGTTGGAAAAAGCCTTCCTTGGTTTTTAAGGGTTAAGATTGTTTGAAGGAAAATATAATTGACATACACTAGCTTCTGACAACATGACATTTTACGCAATGCTATTTCATTTCGAAGCTGATCGATGTATTTGCTCATATTTCTATATATAACTCAATCTTCAATTAAAAAACTGTTAGAGCAATTTCTGCATAATATAATAAAGCTGCATACACTACAGATGAGAAAATTTATGTGTATCCATTTTTACTGTCAATCACTAATCTATTATTAATCTTTGTTAATAATGATAGAATTTAGGCACAATATGACAGGAGAAGGAGGCGTTGCTAAGATGTCTACCACGATCTATGATGCTATTCGTACTTCTGCCAGTCATAAATGGTGACGATGTCTATTGTCTGTGTGATGATCTATTATTATTTGATCATGTATAACGAAATTTCTCTATAGAAAATTGTTATGTCATATTGAAATAGTATCGAAAAACTGCTTATATTATTTACTCACCAATATAAATCTGTTGATGATTATTATCTGTAGAGGATCGAGTATTCAAGGTACGTCTCTTCTTAAATTCAGCAAAAATTTGAGCAATAATAGGACACATTAATCTAAGAATAATATTAAGACCACCAAATAATCCAATAATAGTTGTAACAATTAATAAAGGACTATTTTTAATTTGATATGTATATTTACAATAAATAGGATGACATTCTTTATAAAAATTATCATATGAAATTGATGTATTCCAATGATTAACCATAATTTCTTGAACAATTGTTTGTAAAGTAGTATCTGGAGAAAATTTATTATCTAAAGTAACATCAAGTAATGAAATATCATTAGAAAAATGAACACCAGCAGCAAAAAAAGCTTCTCGAAAATCGTTAAAACAAGTTTGATTATACCAACAAATAAGTGATGATTGAAGTACTGAATCCATAATATAACATCCTAAACGTACTCCATAAACCGTCCAAAGAAAATTATTATTAAATGGACCTGTACAAGATGAATTTTGTGCACAAATACAATTTATATCATTTTCTTGATATATTGTTCTACTCAATGGGTAAATTTGTAATGATTTATTCGAATATATGCCAAATAAACTTAAATCCATTGTAAAAAGATATGCATTTGTTTGAGTACCACTTATATATTGATTAGAATGAATAACTGTATTTATCATTGATAATGTATATGAAAATTCAAATTTTGTTGAATTTATAAATGAATTTATTAATGATTCTGTTTGAGATATAAATAAATTACGAGATAATATTTCTTTATTAATTAATTCTGTTGAATAAAATCTACGATTAGCATGAATTAATGTTAAATTTGCTATTTCACATAATGTTGATAACATTTGAAAATGCGATGAAGCTGATGGACGAAAATCACCAGGAGAATAACGACCCGTTAATGTATTTAATTTTTGGTACCATGATGGTTTAACAAAACCACTTTGGCATAATTGATGATATATTGGATTTATTTCAAGAAAATTTCCATGAGGAATTTTTATATTTGTACAAGGGCATATTAACGTATTTCGATATTTTTCTTCTAATATTTCATATTCGTGTACTGATGGATATTCAATTGTTCTACTAATTGTTTGTAATGATAAATGTGTATAAAATATAAGAACACTTATTGCACTTATTAATAGTACTACATAAAATCGAGTTGAGATGCGTTCATTGTTTGTTCGAATTATATCTTGTGAATGACTATTGAAGATATTTAATTCAATAAGATGTAATTTGATATCATTTATTAAATTTCTTAAACGAATTTTAATTGTTAATCCTAAAAGGTAAAAATAATACTAAAATATTTATTAAAAAAATAAATATTACTTTCTATTTGAATATTTTGATCTATTCGAGCTCTTCTATTTTTAAAATGTAAAATAAAATAAATCAAAGAAGGACTAATTAAACGTAAAGCAACATTAAGTCCTCCAATAAGGCCAATAATATTTGTAATAATAAAAATAATATCAAATCTACGTGAAATTGAATAAATACAATAATTAGGATTACATTGATAAAAATATAGTTTATAATTAATATTAAAATTAATATCTTCAATAAAAAGTTCATTTATAATAAATTCAATTTTTGTTTCTGGATTAAATCTACTTGATAATGATTTATTTAATATAGATATATTTATATTTGTTAAATATGTTGATAAAATAATTTGAATACATGATAAATTATAAAAACATTCAAATGATGATTGTAACATCATTTGTATTGGTAAACAATCAACAATAATACCAGGTAATGTTTCATTAGGGCTAATTAATGTTAAATTATATAAACCATATGTTTCCCATGAATTATATAAGTATAAATTTCCAGGCATAGGACATGATCTATCACTTTGACAATAACATATTTCTTCTGATGAATTTATTTGTATATAACGACTTTGTCCTGTATATAAATATCTAAATGATTCCCACCCATCAATTGGTAATAAAGTAATATAATTAGTTAATAAACCTGTTAAAAATCCACTTGATTGTGTTATTTGATGAGCAGATATATATGATCGAATAAACGTTTCTGATGCTTTTTTATATATTAATTTAATCATTGTTTCAATTTGAATTTTTAATAAATTTTCTGAAAAAATCATTGAACTAATTAATTTTGTATTATAAAATTCATTAAAAACATCATTAATTGTATCATTTGAATATTTACAAAAATCAGAAATTAATTTCCACATTGAACTTAAACTTGTTCGAATATCCATTGGCCAAATCAATGATAAATTATTTGGATATATTAAATTAATCCATTCTTCTGAAACAAAATAACTTGAACAAACTTCATGAAATGATGATTTTATTTGAGTAAATTCATTATAATATATTGATATTTGTGTACAAGGACATTGTAAACTATCGGAATATTTTTCAAGTAGTTTTTTCATATTGAATTTGTGTTGGCAATTTAAGAGTTTCAGTTTGAACATGAATAATTATAGAACTATAGAGACTTATTATGAATACAGATATTGAGAATAGGATTAGAAATAATCGAGTTGAAAGAATTTCACGTCGAATAATTTCTTCATTTGTTGATTTTGTATCAAAAATATTAAGTGTAATGAATTTTAAACGAAGAATATTCCATAATGGTCTAATATGATCAATTATACCCATTATTTTTCAATCAATAATTTCATTTAAAGATGCGTTTTCTCACCTCAATCAATCAATATGAAATTATTATTTTTAATAAAGAACTATCTATAATGAGTATAGAAATATGTTTAAGTTTTTACTAACCGATAGTGAATGCAATGAAAATTTGTTTTTTTTAAGGACAATATATCAGGATTTTTATGATTTAAGTTAAAACAATAATAGAAGAAAAAATAAAACTCATTTAAACAATATTAAATATTTATTTACCATTAAAAAAATTAGTCTTACACAGTGTTTTGCAAAATATTTAAAGTAATTAGAAGGGCAAGAACTTGAAAAAAAAAGAATGCTCTACTTTTGAATAGTAAATTTTGTAATAAACAGCATTTTGGAGTGTAAGCTGAAGAATGAATCGACAAGATACCTCATTTTTATCTATCACTTCTGATAAATTTTCATTCGAATATGAAAGACAATTATTTTGAAAAATAATTTCTTCAGATTTAAATTAAAAGTACGAGTGTAAAAGGAGCATTGCAACATTTTTGCCGGTCGGTCGGCTGCTATGCCGCTCTGCCGCGCTATAATGAATTTATTTTAATTACATTTTGTTGTAATATTTGTTTCTGATGTATCTATGTATACGTATATATGAAGTATATTTTTTCATTTTTATTCAATATTCTTTAGTTCTACACTATTCATTTTCTACAAAAGCAAGGCATCTTTTTATCCATGATAAGATTTCTGTCCAACTTTATTACATTTTTCTCACTCTTTGTTGAGACCTTCTTTTTTATTTTAAACATCAACCATCTGCAGCTTAATGTTATAAAAACTCTTTAAAAAGTGTTGAAAACTTGATGAAATGTATATAGATGAATTAAATTTAAATGGAAAAGTTTGTATCAAATTGAATATGTAGTTTAACTATAATTCATGAGAAATAATGAAATGAAGTAGTATCCATTTTTGTATAGCAAATACGACTGATTATTTTCTTTAACAGGGCGCATAAACTCGGGCAATTGTTATATACGCATGAACAAGTTAAGCCAATTAAGGAAAATAGTGTCACAAGAAATATACAGACGTGTATTGTTAAATAATTCTCATGATATAGGGATAGAATGAAGTTATCCAAACAATAGAACAAATAAACTTATCTAAATTTGAAATAGCAACTATATTCAGAGATAAAAAAAAATAATTACTACAAGTCTTTATTTCATAAAAATTATATGCATCATACGTTTTGTGTTTATCTATTTAACTTTAATAATGTTCAAAACTAAACATTGCGCGAAGAAACTCCAGAAATTGCTGAAGCTAGTGATGATCCTATGGTTTTTTTAAGAAAATAATAACATATATTGGCTCGTTTGTTGTTAAGAGTCGTCACTTTTTTATCTATCTTTCTTTCTTTTTTAGTCACTTTGCTAGCGGCTGATAGTAAAGCAATTAAAAGGAAAACATGAATGAATACTATTTTATTTCATTATTTCTCAGGAATTATAGTTTAACTACGTATTCAATTTAATACAAGCTTTTCCATTTAAACTTAATTTATCTATGATACGTTCCATCAAGTGTTTAAGTACTAAGCTGCAGATGGCTGATGTTCCAAAACAAAAAAAAGTCTTAACAAAGAGTGAGAAAAATGTAATAAAGTTGGACAGAAATCTTATCATGAATTAAAAGATGCCTTGCTTTTGTAGAAAATGAATAGTGTAGAACTAAAGAATATTGAATAAAAATGAAAAAATATACTTCATATATACGTATACATCGATACATCAGAAACAAATATTATATCAAAATGTAATTAGAATAAATTCATTATAGTGCGCCCGACCGGCGAAAGTTTTGTTTTCTTGATACTTTGAAAGATCATATTATATTATATAAAATATATTCAATATTTTTTTTATTATTAGATACTTATAAATGCGACGCATTGATTCTAATGAAAGCCTCTATCCGAAATTATGGCTATTGCGAAACCGATGAGTGCAACTGCATCATTACTAGTAGCTCACAATCTACTGTAACTGATATTAACCAATTATAATTGATTCCTTCATATTTGTGATTGATCACATTCTAGTGCTGATACTTATCTACATTAGGACTATTTAAAAAAACAATGGTTATGGCTCAAGGCATTTCGATCAACAACTTATTCTACTGAAAGGCAGTATATTTCAACTTTTAGAATTTTTTTTCATCGATAAGTTTTTTTTCTAACTTATTCAATTTCAAATATTTTTAATCGTTCTAGATTTTTATTGTTCTGGTTTTTCAATTCTTCGTATTCTAAGGATTTTTTGTAATTCACAATAAAAATTTTAGTAAAAGAAAATTCTCATCTATGTCGTCTGTTTCAGCAAATGCGTTACAGTGAAACCGTAATTAGGCCGCCATGTGATCGTAATCGAACATATGGGCATAAATTCCATTGTTAAAAGGAAGAAATTTATTCCAACAATTAATAAAATAGCATTTTTAAATTAGGTTGTTTTTTAAAAGTTTTTATTCATATATTATAATTATTGAAAGAAATGCTAATTTAAGTAAAAACGTTCTTTAAGAAATAGGGCATTTTTTCGATTAACTAAAATATAAGAATAATTATAATGAAACAAGCAATGATATTCTTTTGAAAAAGCCAATTCGTTATATTACTTACCCAGACCGAGCGTTACGAGCATCATATACGGTCGTTTATTGACGTCTACGACAGCGTAACGACCGTATAGCTCCGTGATCGCATATAGAGAAATTGTAGTAATAAGGAGATCATATAAGGAGCGTTTTCGATCCTAAACGATCGTATTTTGCCGTCTATACAGAAGAAAATTACCCCTCTTACTACCTTTTGTATTTCTACGATAGTGATAGGTAATGTTGACCTAAATAAGAAAAAACATAATTTTAACTTAAAGCTATACCTACTTGTTGATTAGATCAGTAAAATTCATCTAAAATAAAAACAAAAGAAATTATTTAAGTAACGAAATACTTATCTATTCACATATACAAATCAACCTAATATAAATTTAAAAAAATTTTTAAGTAATAAATTTCTTGCTTGTCTTTTGGCGTGTGTAATTGAACCAAAAATAAATAAAAATTTATCTTATTAATAAAATGCTTACTATTATATTTAGATACAGAAATAGATCTAAAATGAATTTAAAAAATAATTTAATTAGCCCTTTGGAGATGGAATTGTTTTTCAATTGGAAAATCGTTCTTGCACCAATTTCATGTATTTGGTTCAAAATGATTCCACAAAAATCTTATGCAATGCATCAAGACAAGAGTGACAGTGATCATAGTGTCAGTGTATAGAGCAGAAAGAAAAGACAAGATCTGAGAAGTATGTATACGTCAGGAAGAAAAAGAGAAAAAGGTGTTAGCGAAATTCTTGCGAGATTAAAATGTGAAACATGATCTAACTATCATTAAACCTTTGACGGACGGTGATCCATATATGGACCACTTTTTTATTTGTTATTATAGAAATATAATAAAACAGACACAATGACCCCGCTAGAAAGGAAAACATTACTGCATGTATAATATAAAATTAATTTTTGAATATGCAACTTTTGATTTCAATGTTTATACTCTCCTTCTACAGTTAAATATAAAGACGTGCGCTGCTCATTTTTACATTTAAAAGCAGACAGAAAATGTCTGAAAAACTTGAAAGTTTGCCTTACATTGCATTTAAGTTTGGTTATTACTCAATATAGGAGTGTATTTTTGTTCCTCTTCTAAAAACCGCATCGTTTTCACTGAATAGAAGTTTGTCACATCCGACTTTCATTTTGTTGATAGAGTAAAACCGAAGGTATTGCAGAACAGAATTGATTGATTTTTCTAACTTTACTGAAATTTTACATAAAAATGCTTATCTTGATCGCAATAAATAGTCTCATCGCACATGAAGTTATCCGATCTTGTTGATTCCATCTTCGCACGTTATAATGTGGATCAAGACCGATCTAATAGAGCTATTAATATGGACATAAATCGACCGTCTAAAAATTCCTTAGTAATGTCTGTCACGTCTGTGACGACTCGTTGATAAGATATCTGTCATATTTATAAGGACCAGGCTTTGGAATCCAAATCCCTACCTCTATACACTTCAACACTCTTTTTAGATCATGTTTCATAAAAGATATGCATGGAACGGCAGCTGGAACGACCTACTAGCTTACAGGTGATAACAGCTTAATGTGGAACAAACATTTTCCTTCCCGGAAAATAGGTGGTACAAACCTTGTACCATCGTCCTCAAGAAATTAAATAGCTATAAGTTAGTAAAATGTTGCTTAGTGATAGAAAAATGCTCAAGCTAGTGTCTTACAGTGAGATTTTGAAAGCACTAGAGCAGGGGCGGCGGAACGATTTCAGTCTAGGGTAGGCTCAACTTCACAAATGAAATACTTCGAACAGTAAATTAGATGGAGCCTTTTTTAAGTGTTAGTTTTTAAGATTTTCTTGTTGACGTCAATTACTCTAGAAATATAACAAGTGTATGATGTTTTATTGTTCTAAATAAAATCCTATATGGGTAGTAAAATGTTAGAATAGTGCTTGAATAACAAATAAAAAGATACAATAAGATTAATAGAACTATTCATGACCGAAGGAAGCCTTTCGACTTTCATTTTTTGAGATAAAATCTGAGCAGATTTTGTTCAAATCAAGTTGATCTAATTTTTCCTTATGTATGTGAGGAATAATAACATGATTTAAACGATGTTGAGTCATTGTACAACGTAAATATGTTTTTATTCGATTAAGAGCACTAAAGGATCTCTCGGCAGTCGCTGTAGCAATTGGAATTGTCAAATATAACAACAACAATTTATTGTATTCATGAAACATAGTTTTTCCAATTTGATATGTATTTATTAATTGACAGATGGTACTAATTTTTGTAATTTGTTTTATACCTAAATTTTTTTCATTATTAATGCTTAAAAAATAATCAGACAACATTGGTAATTCATGTTGTAATCGTTCAACATTGATATCAACGATTCAAAATTCATTAATATCATTCAGGGATATTATATCATCATCTTTCATACCATTAGCTGCTGATAATAATTTTTCAATTTTACACAATAATGGAAATACTGATTGATTAAAACGTAAGTTGAGAAAATTTAAAATTTTATTGATAATATCAAAATATTGATGACGATAAAATTCATAAACATTTTCATAATGTGTTGCTGATAATAAAAAATCAAATCTTGAAGGTGGTTTACGAATACGTGGTAAAATTGGTTCATCAGTTAATGATTTAGCATCATCACGTATACCTTCATGAAATGTTTTAAAATAATGATCAATTTTGATTCTCATTAAGTAATTAATTAATGTATCAATTGTACATAGAATATCCTGTAGATTATTATCTACACGTTGTAAACTACATGATACTGTTTCAGTAGCAGAAAATATTAAATGTGCTAAAATATAAAAATACAGATATAAATAAAAAGTCAATGTTATTTTAAATCATCTATTCGTATAAAAAGGAAGTTTGACTATCTAAAAGATGATTAAAAAACAATCAAACTAACGAGTCGAATTACTTTTCTTGCATTTCAGTTTCTGTTTGAATTATTTGAAGAGAAGAGGAATATCTTGTTAAAACGTTTTCTTTCTGGAAAACGAACAATATATTTAGTTTTATACACTTACCTAGTTTAAGTCCAAAATAAGATGAAATTTTTTTCATTTTTTCCTGCCAACCATTGGCTTTTGCTGCTGGACATCCAGCTTCTTCACTTATTGCACCTAATGTTGCTTTAACCAGTGAATAATTAATAACCAATAAATTCATCGACGATGCACGCACGGTTCATCGAGTTGGACAAAGTGTCTTCAGTTTATAATAATGATCTGAACCACTTATAACATCTAATAAATTTAATCTCTTAGGAGATTTCTTGATGAAGTTAACAATATCTTTTGTTATATCTAAAGCATCAGAAATAGCAAATGAACCACGACTTAGATCTTGTAAAGCAAGATCTAAAGAATGTGCATTGCAATGAACGAAAAACGCTTTACTGCATAAACTTTTTATTCTTATAGATACACCGGATATATGGCCAGCCATTGCTGGTGCTCCATCATAAGCTTGACCTCTGCAATATTTTAAATTTAAGTTACATCTAATTAAAATATAGAGAATAACTTCAGTTATATGTTCTGCTGTTTCCGACGTTATAGCATATAATCCGAGCACATCTTCATGCACAATAAAGTCTTTATCAACTGATCTGATGGTGAAACATAATTGTTCAATACCAGATTCATCACTGGTTGCATCACATATGATACTATAGAATTTTCGCTCAGAAATCTAAAGAAAACATAGACAGGCAGACAGATAAGATAAAAAAGTCACTTGACTAGATGATATACACATCAAAATTAGAGCTCGATGTCTTTTCAAAACTAGTTAGTGAAAAACCAAATCTTTTCATCACTTCTCTAAGTTTTATATTTTCTTTTGTACTATAACAAAATGCAAAGTAAAAGATTTTGAAAAACAACCAGTGATATTAGTACTCAAAGAACAGTCTAAAGTATTTAGTTCTGAAGAAAAGGCTCTTACTTCATTGATTAATTCACGAATAATTGATAATGATATAATTTGACAAATCTCATTTATTATATCGTGTGATTTTATTTCCATCCGCAACCCATGAATCAAGACCATGTACATCAGCTGCACGAAGTTTCAATAATTGTATCAAATTTTCTTCGTTTTCTACGTGACCTCGAATAGCTAAACCTTGTCTTAACAAATACTTTACACATTCAACTTGCACTAAAAACATTTTACGTCGTTCTGTTTGTTGTTTTCCATGTGCAAGACTTAAACGAGCAGCAACTGTTGGTTTTTGTTGTTGTTTTACTAGATAGACACAGTCACTATGTACTTTACCAGATTCATGCTTAACAAAACGAGCTAATGCATTTTTCCAATCTTGATGACCTACAAAAATCAATGTTGTTTCTCCAATTTTATTTATTTCCGGATGAAAACCACCAAAATAGGCATAACGACAGAAATAACAATACACTTTTTTTCTCACTCTATAAAAAGATAAAATGAGAAAAATTCAAATCGTTCAGCAGAATGATCATTTATGATCATATTTTTATTATTTCTTACTTTACAGTACGATAACCACTTGAATTTCGTAAACCATCCTAGCTGACAAGTTCGTTTACGACCGGTTGACTCAAGATCAGATTGATCTTCAGGAATAAATGGATATTTGGAAGTACAACACACAAGTTCACATTTTAATTTTTGTATTGATGAAGCTGGTGCTGATGAGGCTATTTTTGTTGAAGTTGGCATTGATGGAGGTGATGTTGATAAAGTTAGTCTTGATAAAATTGTTGTTGGTGAAGATGGTGCGAAAAAAACTGTTGTTGATGCAGTTGTTCTTGAAGGAGCTGCTGTTGGTGAAACTGGTGCTGAGATTGTTGGTGGTTCAAATGATGGAATTTCTTCACACAATTCCAATTCTTCTTGAGTTTCATTTGATATAGTTGATGATATATCAACTGAAAGAGAATTTTCATCAAAACTATTATTGATCTTTCGTTTTTTGTTTTGAAAAAAGACATGATTTGACTTTGTTTAGCCGGCATTGTTATACGAAAAGAAAAATTATATTTAAATATCTAAAAAATTAAAATTTATTTTAGATATATTTAAAATTAAAGAATAATCTATT
>JAJEKB010020904.1:9892-26317 GCA_022393335.1 Macrotrachela quadricornifera
TAATTTTCAAATTCAAAATGAATATTTTATAAGATAGATATATAATCATTACTTTAGCTTCAAAAAATTTTTTTGCACCTTCAACACCTTCTTTTGAAACATCAATTTCAAAAAGCATTGCATAAAGTTGATACAAAATAGATGATTTTTTATTTTGTATTTCATTATTTTCAGATATTATCTTTCGAAAAATTAATAAAAACTATAAGAAAAAAAAACAAACAAAGAAAATTTTAATTCACTAAAGAAGCTATTCTTTTGTTACTTGTCGAAAAGATATTCTTCCATCATAATCTTCATCAATTTTTTTAATCATTTCTTTTAAACTTAAATGAGTTTGTGGAATACCAAGTTTTTCCATCATAAATTTTAATTCATTAAAATTAAGTAATTTATCTTTATCTGTATCATATCTTTCAAAGAAAAAAAAAATTATTTTTAATATAACTTTTCAGTCTATACTTACTTATTAAATATTTTCATTAAATTTTGTATTTGTTTACGTGAAAATTCATTATATTCAATATATGGATTAAATATAATAGGTCGTTGATATTTATAGTTTGTTGATGAATATGATTTATCATCTTCATCGTTTATTCCATTTCCATTTATTGATGATGTTTCTGATGATGATTCAATGGATTCAATACGACGAATTCGTCGATTAAGTTTTTCTGCTAAATCAGCATCCATTAAATAAGAATTTTCAAATGTTTATTATTAAAGAATTTTGTTAAATAATCCGCCATTCGATGAGTGTTGTGTCATACATAAACTTTCAATATGAGAAAGAGAGAGAGAGAGAGAAAATAAATGAGGGTGGAGAGGATTATCTATCTGTTTACGAGAAAGGAAAGAAAATGTCGAACAGTACGGCAGCACATTGTATAACAAATCGGAGTAAAAGAATAAAGGAAGAATCATCTTCTATATCTTTATCTTTTCATCTAACATCAACATATTATAGTTCATTATATTTCTCTCACAAGGCTATTGTTATGCAGATGTAACTTACAAATAGTAGAAGTACAATAATTATTAATTCTAACTGTCAAGTAAGGATTGATAAATGTGTCTGGACATCTATATACATAGGAATTTCTTCATTGTCTTTTCGAACAATACATATAAAGTATAAAATACACAAAAGAAATAAAGTACACGCATGTTTTCGTATATGAAAACAAAAATGATTACATCATATTTTATCAATGAATAGATATATGTCTCGACGTATTTTCTTTTCTTATTTTCTAATAAGAAATAGTTTCATAATGATGTAGTTGATGATCAATCTATAAAGCAAAATCTAATCAGATTAGTGACTTTTATGTTGATCTTGGCATCTGTTCATATAAACAAGCAACGGAAATATATGCATCTATTTTGAATAAGATGAGCTTTTTCTCTGATTTTTATGCGGTCAATGATCGTCACTGAACTATTCACAGTTTGGATAACTACTGCTGAGTATAATGATTGCTCATGATGTTGTGAAAACAATATCACTTATGGTCTTAATTGCACGACTTATAATACGAAAGATAAAGCATGAAATTATATTTTTAACGTAATGATATATGATTTTTGAATCAATAGTAATGTTGAAAAAAAGTATGAATATACTTTTTATTGGATACTTAAGAGACGGTTCACCGAAAAACTGAAGATTGCCAAGACATGGGGAGTCAATGAATTTTCATCTAACCCCATAGGAAATTAGGTTTCATTGATCTATATATGAATGAAAAATATTACGGTCCAAAGATTTACTTTAAGAGAGTTAGAAAATACCAAACAATATGACCCCACAAAAATACTTTAAAAAATGAACAAAATTCAATTATTATGTTTTATGAATTTTTTTCCTTATGAGGAAACCTCACCAACTGATTAAAACCTTTAAGACTCATATTTATACCATAAGTAGAACTTAGTAAGACTAGATGATTCCTAAAAGGATTTGCTTGAATGGGCCTATTTAGCCAAGATATGAACATTTCAAGTGTAGCGTCGAAAATGCACACGGTTGAAAAAAATATTACTCTAAGAGGATAACGCTATAATTTCAAATAGAAGACAATGAATTTTATATGAAATGAAAGCTCGTCAAAAATCGGGTTTATTGGTATGAAATAGCGAGGATTATGAAAACCTTTTAGTGTCGAACTTAATGGAATTTTAGAAATTTTATACTTTTTTTGAGATGGAAAATTAAAGTAGCAGTGTTTCAAGAATGGAATAAAATGTTTTCTTGAATATTTCACACAGATCGATAGAGCTCGTCGAGTTCCACAAAACTGTGTACATTAAAAATTTTTTAAATCACTTTTTTTGCGATAAAAAATTTCAAAAACTATTCAGAAAATCTTAGAAAACATTGAGAAAACTCATATTTTTTCTGTGAAACAACAACACTTAATTATTCAATGAAATGAGCTTTTTTCGTTGTTTTTACTCCGTCAGACGTTTCGAAATATACTCATTCGATGCGATTTTTCACGACGCATTCAATGAGTATATTTTCAAACATCTTCCATAAGGATACTAATAGAAAAAGCTCATTTTATTGAATAATTAAGTGTTGTTGTTTCATAGGAAAAATAAGTTTTTTCAATGTTTTCTGAGATTTTCCGAATAGTTTTTGAAATTTTTTTATTGCAAAAAAGAGTGATCTAAAAATTTTTTAATGTATACAGTTTTGTAGAACTCGACGAGCTCTATCGAATCGTGTAAAATATCCAAGAAAAACATTTTATTCCATTCTTGAAGCACTGCTACTGTAACTTTCCATTCGAAAAAAATGTATAAAATTTCTAAAAATTCATTAAGTTCGACACTAAAAGGTTTTCATAATCCTCACTATTTCATACCAATAAACCCGATTTTTGACGAGCTTTCATTTCATATAAAATTCATAATATCTTCTATTTGAAATTATAACGTTGCCTACCTGGCATAATATTTTTTCCAACCGTGTAGAATGCATAATTTATCTCATCTTTAATCAAATGAAATTCATAATAATGAATATCAAACTATTCCATCAGTATCTTATAGAGTTAATGGAAGAATTACAATTAAATTTAGTTTTCTTCCGAATCCTAATGTATCACGAAGTTAAGTTACAAGAAAAAATTCTTTGTGTTTTGTACCAATCATCGTAAATAAACATTTTTTCAATTATTTTTATTTTTTTTTCCATAAAATCGCTGAATAATGCTCATGTAAAGATTATTTTAAAAAAAGAGACAATTCTATTTGCTTGTTACTGATAGTCAAATATTTCTTTCCATATTAATTCACAAAAACGTAAATAAACAACACTTTTTTATAATTGAAAAAGATTCAACAAGAATATAGGAATGAATAGATTCAAGACAAAAATTATATAAATATATACTTCTTTACTTATCATCAATTTCGCTTTCTTATTTTCAAATCTGTGAGAAAATCTTTTTCGTTTTTCATTCATCACATAATTTAATAATAACTTCTTTAACTAAAAATCTTTATTTTTCTTGATTTACAATTATTTACATAAAAAAAATTAATCTAGTCTAATAAAGAGAACTTTCCATTCAATTAAGAGTAATTATAGCAGCAGCCTAATGTTTTTTTTACATCAAATTTAATGAATCTAACACAAATGGATAGAATTACTTTAAAAATCTTCAACATCAAAAAGAAAAAAACTCATACTCTTCAAATTGTTAATCAATGAAAAAACTCAAGTTTTCATCAATAAATAACAATATGACCAATATATGTGTGATACAATTAAAGACAAACTTATTCTAATTATTTCCAACGTATGAAATTAAAATATAATGTCGCGGCTATTCATAAAATTTTACAAAATTTCGACATTTTATGTGTTTTATAATAATAGGAAAAAACCATCTGAAGTAATCTAATCATTATTCAAAAATAATAAATTCTTAATTTGTTCTTCTTTTAATCGAATTTAATTTTTATTCATTAGATAAAAGTAATCAATAATTTGAATGAGCTTAAAATAAAATTTTAGGAACATTCAATGTGCTTTGTGTTCTATATCGACGTATAACTTTTTATACATCATAAATACAATGATCGAAAAGAATATTTTAATTTTTGTAAAAATATATTTAAAAATGATGATTGTGACCCAAATCTGTTCATGCGCCTTTCCTACGTGTACCATGTATTACAAACTAGATATATACTAGTACGCGAAACATCATGCGCACCAAGGATACACGAGCTGTCTTGAGCAATATTTGAGAATCTTTATTAAAGAATTCACTTTTTTCTACGTATTTTGTTGAATTACATTCGATTATATTAATTCATTATCAATAAATAATGATAAACATTAAAAAAGTTTTGTTTGAAATTAAAATTCATATATAATTATAAACAAAAACGTTTTCTAATATAAATCAATTAAATTTTTATCAATATGAAAATGAAATTTTAATTATGTTCTATACAAATTTTGAAAATATTACTCATGATAAAAAAACTAATATATAAATTGTTTATTTATCATTTGGTAATCAAAAATGATTATCGTTTAAAATGTACATATTTTCATACGTAAGTAAAAACTAGTCAACAACAACAAATTTATATGATCAAATACAAAAGATCTTATCAGCATGTGGCGAGTCGTGCACAACTTGATCTTAGAATAGAAATTTTTGTATTAGTTATGAAGAAAATTGATCAGATTTTGATTAATTTATCACTCCCATCGTCAACCTAACATATTTAAAATATTACGTGTTCATAGTGAGCTTGAATAGAGACATTCACACTTTTGATAGATGTAAACAATTTATGTTCAATGTTTTACATAATTATCAAGCTTTTTTACATCTATCGATATGAAACTGGAGAAAAACATATACGGTGCCTTAAAAAATGACTTGTACATAAAAGGTCTAAAAATCATGTGCATTGACACATTACTTTCTGCAATTTATAGGATTATTCATATGTCTCAATATAGCAAGGAAAAAATAAAAACAGATACAAATGATTATTGATATAGAATAAAACATAATATCACTCCTTTTTTTAAATATTTAGTTCTATTGTTTCTGAAGGTTAATAAAAAATAAGAAGCTGACAGGTATATATATAATTCATTTTAGTGAAACAAACTTAATTAAGAGATAGAGAAAGAGAAGTACTGCATAATAAAATACAAATAGTGTATGTTATGAAAGTAAAGGATAGATAATGGTCAATGTATACTCACTACATAAGAGAGAAGAACAAATATAATATCAATATTTTACGACAGAGAAAGTACGTATACGTTATACAGTGTAAATAAAACAATGCTAGGAAAAGGGAAAGATTGTTTATTAATTTTTAATTTTTGAATTTCGCATTTATAAAAGTTATTATTGAATATTAGAGAACATTACTTCAAATTCATATTTGATTGAGATTTCATATTGCCATCAATTGAAACAGAGCAATTTATTTAATTAAAATTGATGCATCAATGTACATGATCTTTAGATATTTTATGTACAAATCATTTTTCAAATACAATATGCATCTCTTTTCAGTTTGATATGAATAGGTTTACAAAAGAAATTGATTTTAGTATAGTTCTAAAGTCATTGATTACCTTCTTTCAAACTCGTTATTTTTTATCATATAATAACGGTTTAGGTGACGAGTACCTCTTGAGAAATTGCGTAAAGCGTTGCTTGGATAAAAGCTATGATTTATTTTACTATCAAATTTGGTAAAGAATGTTTCACTATACAAAGTTACTGAATTGAATGATTGTAAGCATCTCTACGAAAAGGACATGTGGCGATTAGAAAAATCTCTTTGCGCATCAATCCAAGCTAATTGTTCATGTCATTCAAAGATATTCTCACTGCCCTTGAACAAAAACAGATACAACACTTTTAGATACATATTCGATATTTCGCCTAAAAACTTTTCATGCATACGTTATTGACAGTACTGGAAAAATGAATTGTAGATAGAATTTTGTTAACATTTGTGTGATGAATATGAAGATAATCATAAACATTTACTGAAAGTTTTGTCTTTATAAAAAAAACTAAACATTGATTATTTTTCACAGATCAATAAAATAATTTAACTTAATAAATTGCAAATCTTTCATGCATAACATACGAATAAAAAATAAATATAGTGATTAATTTACTCGAAAATCTAATCTATCTATTTCTATAGTGCTTTAAAATCATATTACTCTGAATTAATATGTAGAATTATTAAAATAATTAAAATATTCAAAAAACATTTCTATTTTACTTGTACCTCGCCTTCAGAAAATGATAGCATCTTCCAATTTTTTCAAAAGATGTGTCACCGAACTACTGCAGAGGCAGCACTATCATCACCCACACACTCACCAATTCCTGATACAGAAATATTTAATATAATTTAATGCAACATATTGTGTATTCAATGTCTTCTCTACAACAATTTATGAGGAGCGATTTGTCCTACGATGAAAAGTTCGGTTACCACGATATTAATAACCAGTTAGTTGATGAAAATTTATCCCTATTAACGACATGGATAGAAGCAATGACATTATGAGAAAATACGTATCTATTTCAATGAAAAAAGTTATCAGTTTTATTTTATAATGATGATGTTGTCTTTTATGAAAGAATTGAGTATTTTATTTTATTTTTTAAAATTGTTTTTAACTGATGAATAGTTTTTACAAATGGCAACGTGATGTAAAACAGAGAAAGAGAAATAAGCAGAAGGAAAAATAAATGACTGTCCTTACCTTTTATGAAATTCGTTTATGATACTTATTGCATATACATATAAATATGAAACGAGCATGACTGCAACAAAAACAATAGTATTTTACTATTTTTAGTTCTTATAATATAGTATATTAATAGAATTTCTGATATTCTATATGATTTTACTTCGAAAAATTTACTGTAGAATCCATCTCTTGCAGGTGTTGTTGACGTACGCATTTCCAAGCATCACCGTTACATATTAGCAAAGAATAAAGATAACTTCGTATTCTTATCTATTCAACAGTTTACAACAAGTCAAAGGAAGAAAATATAGAAAGCTTCATGAACAAAAAACACTACATGATATTTCTTTTTGGATATCTTCGTTCTTTGGGTAAGAATGTCAATAAAAGTAAAGCTGTGTTCTTTTCGTTCGTTTGTTATCAACGATTATTTATACTGATATCTGTAAGATAAAGTGAAAACATCGACACCCATAACTAATTAGAAAAGTCTAGAAAAAAATTCAAAATCATATAGATTCAAGTATTTTTTTCACTCTTTCATTATCATTATTCATCACGTTCTTCTAAACTATATACATTATGGGAACTACGAATACAAAACCAGCAATATCAGGAGGACCAATACAACATACCAGCATGATGTCACGACGAGCTCTGTATGCTCATAGTATTCAAAATTTCCTATTGATCTGGCTCGACGGCAGTATTGATGTAGTTAACAATGCCGATTGCATCAATACAATGTCCAAATTACGAGAAGTTGTGAACACCGTACATACTTTCACCACGCTGGATGGATGTGTTAACTTCATCAACAGCATTGAAGAAGAAAACACATTCATGATTCTGTCGGGTGCACTTGGAGAAATAACAGTACCTGTTGTTCACAAAATGTCACAAATCAATAGGATCTATATTTTTTGTGGAAATAAAGCTCGCCATGAGCTATGGGCAAAAAATTGGCCAAAAGTCAAAGGTGTCTTCATAGACATTAAACCAATTTGTGAAGCACTGAAACAAGCTGCTCATGAATGTGATCAAAACACCATTTCGATGAGCTTTGTAGCTATGAATGATGATGCAAAAAATAAAAATCTTAACCAACTCGATCAATCCTTTATGTATACGCAAATACTAAAAGAAATTCTCTTAACAATTGATTTCGAACAACAGCATATTCAAGAATTCATTACCTACTGTCGCCAACAATTCGCTGGTAACACAAGCGAATTAAAAAATGTTGATAAGCTCGAACGAGAATATCGCAAGCATCTTCCAATATGGTGGTATACTTATCCATGTTTTCTTTATTCAATGTTAAATCGTGCTTTACGAATGATGGAAGCGGATCTTATCGTAACTATGGGTTTCTTCGTTAAAGATCTTCACACGCATATCGATCAACTTTACTCGACACAATATGCTGAACTTACTCGTTCTAACACATTTATCGTGTATCGTAGTCAAGGTCTTTTACAAACAGACTTTGATAAATTATTCAAAACAAAAGGTGGACTATTATCTTTTAATAATTTTTTATCCACCAGTATGAATCAACAAGTATCTGTTAATTTTGCTCGTAAAACAATGAACACTTCTGATTTAGTAGGCATTCTATTCGTCATGAGAATTGATCCATCCATACCGTCAACACCTTTTGCTAACGTTCGCATTTTTAGCTATTTTCAAGCTGAAGAAGAAATTCTCTTCTCTATGCACTCGATTTTTCGAATTCAAGATATAAAACAAATGGACAACAACAATCGTCTCTGGGAAGTGACATTAACACTAACAAGTGACAACGATCCTGATTTACATAGTTTAGCTGAACATATACGCGAAGAGACATTTCCACATTTGAAAGGATGGCATCGTATGGCTAAATTACTAATGAAACTTGCGCAATTTGATAAGGTTCAACAACTGTGTGAAATTATGCTTGATCAAAACCCTGATGAGCATGAAGAAGCAAATATTTATAATATGCTCGGAATGATCAAGAATGATCAAGGAGAATATACACGAGCAATTCCATATTATGAAAAATCGATCAAAATCAATCAGAAGATTCTCTCTCCTACACACTCTGATTTAGCTGCTTCTTACAATAATATTGGTTTGGCGTATTCCAAAATGGGTGATTATTCAAAAGCACTTTCATACTATCAAAAAGCGCTTGAAATTAAACAAAAAACTCTTCCTCAAAATCATCCTAATTTGGCACAATCTTACAATAATATTGGTTTGGTGTATTTCAAAATACGTGATTATTCAAAAGCACTTTTATATTATGAAAAAGCGCTTGAAATTCGAGAAAAAACTCTTCCTCAAAATCATCCTGATTTGGCACAATCGTACAGTAATGTTGGTAGTGTGTATAAAAACATGAGTGATTATTCAAAAGCACTTTCATATTATGAAAAAGATCTTGAAATTTCAAAAAAAACTCTTCCTCAAAATCATCCTGATTTGGCTACTTCTTACAATAATATTGCTTTGGTGTATAACAACATGGGTGATTGTCCAAAAGCACTTTCATTTCATGAAAAAGCACTTGAAATTCGAGAAAAAACTCTTCCTCAAAATCATCCTAATTTGGCACAATCTTACAATAATATTGGTAGTGTGTATGACAAAATGGGTGGCTATAAGAAAGCACTTTCATTTTATGAACGTGCTCTGGATATAGGACAACGTGCACTACCTGAAAATCACCCACATCTTCGAATATATAAGAGACAGGTTGAAAGTGTGAAAAAGAAATTGTAATTGTGTGTGTTTTTTGTTTCTATTTAGAAAATAAACATTCAAAATAATAGAAGATATTTTGTTATTTAAGAGACACACGCATGTACAGAGAAACTCGGTCAAGTAGAAGGAACACAAGGGGCCGATATCCACTGGCAAGGTAATCCATACATGTATATACACATATATGTATATATGAGTGAACTGCAACTTTTTGGTACAATTGAATTTAAGCTGTATTTTTTTAATAATTTTTTTCCCCGTTGGCCTATTTGAATAAATTCTTATATGTTATTAGTCTCTAAGCTCTCCACTGCCATACAAAGTTTCAGTTCTCTAACTCATGTAGTAGGGGAGTAATGGCTCTTACACTATGAAAAGACCGTATTTTTCATGGAGATGTGCTCAGAGAAGGAGATTCTTTAAGTATAAAAGAAGACAAAAACATATACTGAATAGTCTGTTTTGTAGTCCTTTAAAAGTTCTATCAAATGATATATAGCTTATATTTTTTCTCTTCCTTTCTATATCCGTCCAGTCTACATAGGTCATTACAGATACTGCATTTTTATGTAGATTGACCTTCTCGTTACATTTTTTCGGTTCATGTGAAAACTAAAAGTAAACGAGGGTGCGCAATAGGGAGGCCATGGAAGTACCAACAAGATTGTCAAAAACAATATTTTCTGAATGAGTTTCTTTCATAGTGAAAAACACAGGTTATTGCTTAAAAGTACAGGTTTTGACTCACTTTGTAGATCGACTCTTTAGAACTTTATTTGTTAATAATCTTCGAATGATTCATTCGTTCCTGCTCAAATTTTTATCACAAATATAGGTTTCAGAGTTGCACGAGTAGTCAAAATCTCAGTTGCCTAGCTCACACCATTCTCGAGATATTTACGTTATACGATAAAATATAAATTGACTTTTTCTTTAAAAAGGTGTAGATCGACCTTTTCCACAGTAATTGTCAACCGATAGTGTGTCCAAGTGAGCAGTATGTTACATTATTCAATTGATTTTATTAAGAGAACCATTTTTTGCATAATATTTGGCAAAATGATGAGACTTCAAATGGAGTTTATTGCATTAGAAGACGAATATAGCTCTTTAAAAGATGGTATAACTATATTTGAATATTTTTAATATCCAAATAAAGACAAGATTGTGTCAAGAGGCTAGATCCACCTTTAAAATATAGTATAATTGTAGTTTTCAGAACTTATTTCTACTAAAATGCATTGAAAATGTGATTTAGAATCATAATTAGAAGCAAATAATACTAATAGGCAAAAAATCATACAATTGTATAACGTATATCTCGCTTAATAATCTAAAAAGTGTTGGGAAACTTCTGCTGTGTACTAATGGCATATAACGGGTGAGCCGAAAGTTTTCAGACAAAATGTTTGTCGATTTTTCACCACCTCAAAAGTATTCTAGATGGATGTAAACGGGTGGACGAGGACCAGAATTTAATGCTCTTTCCGAATATAAGTTCAGAAATTCGGTGTCTATTTTTGTCAGGAAGAAGCAAGAAAATCTTTGAAAGACAGTAAAAAATAGTCTGGACAGAATAGATGAGCCAAAGGTTTTGATCAATATATGCTTTATTTTCGGTCTATGTAAAACTATTGTAGACGCATGAAAACTACAAACTATGATCAGAATTTTGTGCTCTTTTTGAATATGGTCTTCAAAATTTTGTATTTGTTTTTATATGAAAGCAGTGAAACAATCTTTGAACACACCGGAAAATTCGATTGATTGATGAACACATTGGCATTTGCTATTCCCGTGAGTCCTACGCGAAGATGATAAAAACCGCTTGAACATGGTAGTTTTGTAGAGCAGACAGTCCTCTACAGTATGTGATGTTGAACTCCAATATAGCTTTAACACAAGTAAATCTATCAGCATTTTCTGAGAAGCTATTTCTACCTGAGATGGATTTTGGTTAAAAACTCGACTTTTCAAAAACGAGGGTAATAAGGAAACAAAAATTTAGATGATTTGTAAGGTAATAAAAAGAAATTAAAATAGCGCATACTGTAGGGCAGAATTTGCTCTACAATTTGATATATGAACCAAAGTCACAACAGTGAGTTTTGAATTAGAACAGTGAAAATACAAGAATGCGTAAAAAATATTTTCGTCCAAAAAGAACTTTTAAAGCAATTCAATGATTCTCTCACTGCTTCCAAACGAGGATAGACACAGAATTTCTGAACTCATATTCGGAAAGAGCATTAAATTCTGACCCTACTTCACCCGTTCATATTCATCTAGAATACTTTTGAGGTGGTGAAAAATCAATAAACATTTTGTCTGAAAACTTTCGCCTCACCCGTTATTCAAACAACGAAAAATATCTGTACATTGAAATCGGTTGTTTATTGTCTCTAACAATACTTTGTTTCGTGAGCTTCTGATCAAATAAATTATCACGAACTGTTTATTGAATTATTTTCATAGTAAAATTTTCTTTCCAATATTTCGCACATTCCAAACTCAAATGAATTTTAATCTCAACTATACATAATAATTGTATTTATGAAAGAAAACAAATTAATTCGCAATTTTGCGCCTAATAAAAAAAAGAATTCTGCCTAAGTTTAATTTTACCTCTGACAACTATATGAATGATATTCATAGTAGTTCTGATCATTCATAATAGTGAAAATATCATATTCTATATTTGATCGAATTGTACATATATAAAATCTCAAAAATGCAATGAAAATATTTTATTTATTGTATAACATCTAAATATGGTATCATCGTCAACTATTTTGAGTCTAACTCTCTTGATAAAAAATCATTTCGGAACAACTTTCAGTATATTGTTCGATACAGAATTGAATGAGCTATACAATAGTACTATTACATGTCTGACAATCATCTTTTAATATTGACATTTTATCGAAATACTGAAGCAATAAATTCTATATCATGTCAGAAAATTAAGTATTTGAGGTTTTTCGATCATATATTGGGACCATGGGAGGATATTATATTTGCTATTTTGTAAAGCAAGTCAAGTTCTATCGATTGATATATGACTTAATTTAAAAACTGAAAAAATTTAAAGAAAAAAATAAAAAACATAAATATGTTGTGAGAGTAGATTTCACGAAAAATAAGTAAAAAATGATGATTTTCGTTAGCCTTTGAGTTCATGTTGTGCACCGCTAGCACATTTTAAAGAAAACTCCAATATATAATTCGATGCAGAATCGAATGGACTATAAGAAGATGTGTAGCTATTTTTGCCAATCGATTTCTCATTAGGTCATTTGGGTAAAATACTGAAAAATGATGGATTTTTTTATGCGCGACCAAAAAGAGTATATGAATTTTTTCACTCCTATTTTGAGATAAACGAAAAATGTAATGTGGGCAGTTTTATAGGGTAAGCCAAGTGGATTTAATTTCGATAGTGAAAAAATTCTAAGAAAAAAATTCATAAAATACAATAATTGAATTTTGCTCATTTTTTAAGTTATTTTTTGGAATTATATCGTTTGGTATTTCCTAACTCTCTTTAAGTAAATCTTTAGATTGTAATATTTTGCATTCATATATAGATCGATGAAATCAAATTTGCTATGGAGTTAGATCGGGAATCCGTTGATTTTCAGGTTTCGGTGTATATAGAAAAATTTTGTTTTTCTTATAGAACGTCTCTTCAGTAAGAATAACACAGACAATATTGATTGAATTCATAGAGATTTAGTCGATTAGTTTGTTTATATCTGTTACTTCCCTATGTTTCTATTTTTCACACTTTAATAACTAAATAGAAACAAATAATCGATTTATTACATATGAATAGAGTTTTTTATAAATGAAAACAAATTCATAATGATATACATCAAGATGAGGATGACCTATTGTTTATACTAAATCGTGAATTACAATAACAATGACATGTATTTGAACAACCACAATATTTAGAATGACATGATCTATTCTGAATAGAAATGTATACTGGTTTGTTGCTAGTAATTGTTCCTATTGTATATGCAGGATTTAATGATTCATTAGCAAATATAAATGTAGCAGGAGTTCGATCGTCAACATCACGTCGACCCCACCATGGACCAATACTATCAGGTGAAGTTGCATTTAATTTTTCTGTTGGTAAAACTGTTGACCATGAATGGGTATCAGATGTAATGATAGATGTAGATAAGTTAATGTTATTGTCAGTATTGTGATTATAGGGTAATATAAAGCTTAGAAGACGTTCAAGTAAATGTCGCCAAGAATTTATTCTGAAATAAAATGTGTAATAGTGTATTGAGTATTTCCATAAAAAAAATTAGTTTATAAACATACATATCATCATATGTGGAATGAGTTTGATTAATGATTTGATTAGTTTGAGTCATGTCTAATTGTTGGTTTTCTCTATCATTTGAATGAGATGGTGTACGTTTTGTAAGAAGATTTATGTCAGTTGATTCAGTTAGATCATTTGTAGCTATATTTTTTATACTTGTTTGACGTTTTGTTTCTGTATTTGATGAAATTGGAAGAGGTTTTTCAGTTATAGTCGTTCTTGATAATTGAATATGATTTTCATCAGATTTATCTTCTATTAATTTTGATAATGTTGAAGGACGTATGGAAATTGGTATTGAATAAGCAGTACTAATTGAATCTAAATCAAATGATTTTTGTTCTTTTGCATAATTAATTTGCTTGAATAGTTCACTGATAGATGTTGTACTAAATCGATCATTTTGTTGATAGAACATCTCAGATGATGTAAAGAGTTTCGTATTATCGAATGATAAGTACTGTTCATTTGGATTAAAAATATTTTTTGAGAAAGTTTTATCACTATGAATAGAAAGAGCGGAAATATCATTATTTGCGTCTGTATTTGATACATATTTTGCTTGTTGAAATTCATTGTGTTTAAGTTTTGAAGAATGAGAAGAATTTATTATTGGTAATAAATCTTTGTCTTCAGATATGTTTGAAATGGATTGTTTTTGTTGATTAGAATTAGTATGACTTAAATCTTTAGATTTATTTCGATCAATTCTTTGTTGACTATGTTCGCTTTTATTTCGATAATCTGATATTCTCTCAATATTTTCGTTAAATTCAGATATTGGAAAAGTTTGTTGTTGATTGAAAGTATCGAAAGATAGACTTGAATTTTTTTGATCATTTATATTTGATTGTACTTTCTGTATTTGCTCTGGTAACATAACTGATGCAACACTGTAAGAATATTCAGTACTATCATCATTAGATAAAATTGTATCCTTATCATTTATCATCGTTTGTTTCGATTGGTTCTTTATAGATTCTAAAGAAAAATTATTAATATATTTACTGAAATAAAAAATATTTTTAACAGACTATCAAGTAAAGAATCCTTTTGAGATAAATTGAATGATGATGGCCATTGATATTCTTGATATTCCCAATCTATAATATGTGATTATTTATTGTTTTATATACTTTTCTAAATTACTGTAAGGTTCTTGATCTTGTAATGAACTTTTTTTATCAAGTACTTTTTGTTGATCGAAATTCAACTCGTTTGATTCTGAGCTCCACTCTATTGACGAGAAATAATAAAATAATTCTTAAAAATTTCCTTCTTTATTACTATAATCATCTGAAATATTTTTCGATGATCTATCATAATCTAAAGACAGTTCAATTGATGAATGATAACTCATTTGAGATATTTTTTTTAGATCTAAAGTAATTTATATGTACATATAAAATTGTTATAAACACACTGATGATATACTTTGTTTTTCAAAAACAAGTCCTGAATATTGATGTTGTTGTTTAATAAAACTAATATTTTGTTTTCTTTTTTCAATATCATTTAATCTTATATTTAATTGATTTTGTTGAAAATTATTTTCAGAATTTATCAATAATTTCTTATTGATTTCAAATTCTTTTTGTCTATTTGGATAAGTTGACATGGTTGTAATTATTTCTGATACTCGATCAACTCCATCACCAATAACATTATTGATAAATGAATTTACATTCTTTTTAAAAGTATTTAATGTTTCATTGGTGAAATTTTCTTTTTCGGATATATCATCAAGATCATTATTATTAATTTTCTTGTTCAAAAACGTACTAATTTGTTCAGTTGACATAGACTATAAAATACACATTGAAATATCCTATCATCAAAATATTTCGATTGTTGAAATTCGAATTGAGAAACATGCATAAGAAAAGTCAGAATTCATCAAATATATATTTAACATGAGCCTATCTACAATTAATTTTACCTTATTATTATCAAATAATTGTTTTTTTGAGTTTTGAAGATTTTTAGAAACATTCTCGCATATATCAGATTCAGATTGTATAATAGATGGATCATGATAGATCTCGAATGATTTTTGACAAAATTTTGATTCATTATGTAATGATGATTGTGTTAGATGATTCATTTTTTCAATAGATGATTTTAATAATTTCTCTTTTTTAATAGATATTGTATCATGTTTTTTCTGTTTACAACATCGTCCAAGACAACCAATTGATTTACTATTTATTGTATTTTTTCTTTTTAAATTTGTTTCATATTCATTTGATTGATTAAGTTTTCTTTTCTTATTTGCATTATTATTCTTATTATATAAATCCATTTAAAATCTTAATTTGAATTAATAAATTGATCTTCATTATGATTGAAATAATAAATTCAAATACAAATCAACATTTTCGAAAATGGAAAAAAAAAAGCTAAAAATTCAACGCGCAAAAAAAAAGTCTTGCTTTTTAAAATACATTTATTTTTTATTCTATTTATATAAAGAGCAAAGTATAAATAATAGTATATGTGTAGCAAATAGAATAGATAGAAAAAAAAATTTAGCATATATAAGCAAAAAAAA
>JAJEKB010020904.1:126317-144160 GCA_022393335.1 Macrotrachela quadricornifera
ATCACTATCAACAACACAACAGGGAACAAATCGAACATTTAATATAACATTACTTATTGGATCTATAAGTGCAAGTATTATTTTAATAATAATTATTATTTATGCATTTGTTAAATATCGAAATCGTGATGAAGGTTCATATAAAATTGATGAAAGTAAAAACTTTGTTGCAAATTCTCATGTAGAAAATCATGATACTGGTGGTTGTGTTGGAAAAATGTCTTCATCGAATCATCATCGACAAAAATTAATAACAGCAAATGAACAAAATGGTGTTGATTCAAGAGAATGGTACGTGTAAATAACAGAAAAAGTTTATATAATATTGTCTGATGTTCTTCTTCTCCTAATTTTTTTTTCTGAATAAAATAAGATAGACGCATCAAATAAACTAAAAAACAAAAAGACAATTCATTTGTTGACAGATGTTGTATTTGAAAAGAAAGAAGGTATATATGTATGGATATAACAAGGAAAATTAGTGCCTGTAAATAATGTCATATACGAAGAAGATCCATAATTTTGTTAAAATATTCTTCAGTAATCACAAATGTCGTATTCGCTGGCACTTCAATATCTCTAAAAATAAATCAAAAAGAAGAATTGTTTTTCTTATTTATTAAAAGAAAAGAATTGTTTACTTTGATAACGAATTATTTTTATTTTTATTTAAATTAATAAATTCAACTTCTAAATTATTTCCATTATTTAAAATTGATTTTATTTTTGCTAATTTATAAATGCTATCATTCTTATCCATAGATAATACATAATCATTTATTCTATGTTTATCACGACGAGTAAATGTACCAAATAAATGTTCTTCTTTTTGTTCACTTTCACTATCATCACACCATTGAATTAAATATTCATGACCAGTTCCAACACGTTTTTTAATTGTACCTAATAAAAAAAAACATTTTTTTTTTATTTATTTAATTATAAAAGAGAACAAAAAAAATAAATTTAATTAAACTTTTTTACCTAACATAAATGTTTTTGTTTGATTATTTAAACCAACAATAACTTGATTAACAAGAGATTTTTCTTTTTCAATACGATTTTGAGATAAACGTGTAAATTGTTCTTCATTTATTTGTATAACATATTGATTATTTAAATTTTTATCAAAACAATCATAAAAACGAACTTTTGTTTTTGATTCATTATGTTGTTGATGAATAATAACTGATGGACATAAAGAATGACGACAATCATTTGGATATTCAATAAGAGCATATGATCCAATCTTAATGTATAAATAAAAAGAAAAAGGTTCTATTATCACAATTACTTTTTGATTAACTTACTTCCAAATCTTTTAAAGGAAAACGATCTGAAGCAAGAAATATATCATTACGTGATATTTTACTTTGAACTCCCGGAAAATCAATGCGTTCAATGATATAATTATTTGCATTAATTGATGCTATTACAATACCCTAAAATGAATGTTTATGAAAGACGTCTAGAAGTTTAATAATAAGGCAAACGCTAAATTACTGCTTTTCATGGAAAAAACCTGCAGGATAGTTTTCTAACTCCGTCTAGTCTGAAATCTTTGAAAAAATATCCGTTAGACTTAACTAAAATAACATAGTATGTTTTTTTAATAAATGTACCAATAAAGAACTTTGCTTTCATTTAGTATAAAATTCATTATATATGAAATATGTTGTTTGAAATCTATTATAATTGAAAAATATTCTTTTTTCTTTTAAAAATGTAGAACATGACAATATAGATTTAGTTTTTCCGAATCAACATTCAATAAAACAAATAAGATAAACTACTTATAAATTTTTATGTTTATATAAAATCTTTTCATATATTTATTATGCATAAAACAGAGTAATTAAGTGAACAATTATTGGCATTTATGTTCAATATTTGTATAAAATCTTGTATTGATTGTTAAAATTGTATTTTTAGTTTTTCTCTCGAATGCTCATTTAATAAAAAAAATGTTTATTTTTAATAAAATATAATTGTATATCAATTGATATTTCTACTTGAAAATGAATTTGAATTTTCATTAGCTTTGAAATATTTTCTTTTTGTTAAATAAACTATTCAAAAAAAAAAATAAATATATTCACTTTAACAAACCTCATAAACAAGTTCATCATCTTCAGACCATACAGCATAGACATGTGTATTTGGTTTAATTATTACAGGACTTGGTTGCGGTGTTAATGGGGTTGTTACAGGCTCAGGTGGACTTGATACTGATGGTGTTGATGGTTTTGATGGTACTTGAACGGTTTGAGCATATTCAACTTTAACTTGTGGTTTAATAGATCGTTCTTGTAAAATTCTAATAGCAGCCATTTGATCTTCAAGAGCCTAGGAATGAAAAGAATATTTTTTTTTTATTATATTATTAAAATGTTATTTATTATTACTGTTTGAAGTTGATTATAACGTTCATGTAATCTACTAATACGTTCAACTTTTTCTGCTAGAGGATCGACGAGTTCATGAAAAATCTCTGTAAAATTATATAAATAGACAAAAGATTTATGGAATAAGATATATTACTCTCAAATTCAGTTTTAGATAGAGATGGTAGTGGTGGAGGAGATGATATTTCAGGTTCTGGTAGAGTAAAACGTCGATTTTTTGTAGATTTTTGACTAAGAGAAAACATTAAAAATAAATTTAATTAGAGAAAGAAAAGAAAAATATTTACTCAATATTTTGAAGATAGAGAACACTTCTTTGAAAAAGTCCTAAACTAATTCTAATCATATCTTTTCGATGTACATAAATCTAGAAATAAATTTTTTTTTATTCATTTCTTCATATTTCAATTTTTACTTTTTTCGGAACTGGATCATATATTTGTATCATATATAAGTTAGCTGGTGAAACCACTGGTAATGGAAGACATAAAACTAAACCAGGTGCCCAATATTCTTCTGTTTCTCTTATTTGACGAGCAAGTACACAATCATTAAGAAATAAACTTAATTGACTTTTTGAATTATTTATTGGTAAGAGTACATGTCCCATTGATTCTTGTTCAATATCCATATCAAATAAAACAATTGATTGACCATCTTGATTTTTTTGTATTGTACCAGGATAGAAATATCCATCGCCATCATAACGACAAATAACTCGTTGTCCAATATTTTTATTATTTGTTTTTTTTTGTGGAATAAATTTTTTTTGTTCAGGTTTTTCTTTTGATTCATTCTATATAGAAGAAACCAAAAAAAAGAAATAATTCATTTTCTAATTTTATAATTTTAAATAAAAATATTAAAAAAAAATTTACATCGGCACGTCTTTGATAATGACGTAAATCAGTTGAAATTTGTAAAAATTTTATTGCACGTTTTATTTCAACATCGATACGTGCAACACCTTGTAAAACTGAGTCAGCTTCTGCATCTCTTAAAGCATTTTTTAATACATGTTCAGTTTGTTCATGATAACTCGCAGGTTTTTCTAATAGACTATTCAAAATTAAATAAATAAAATTTTTATTTTTCTTTAATTTTTATATTAACCTATTTTGTTTATCATCTGTTAATTTTCGCCATGCAAATAATTCTAATGTACTAAAAAAGAGATAATTATATTATTAATTATAAAAATAAATACAGTAGGGTGCAAAAATAATTGCCGTTGCATGCATGGACTTCTTCGAGCCATATGTGTTAAGTATATAGAAATAGTCTTTTGAAACTTTTCTCAGTAATTCAGGAGATATTATAGAACGTAATATGCGTAAAACTTGTGCAGAAGTGCCATTATGTCAATCAGGAGGCATCATGATTCGAGTACCGCCTGTCTGTTCTATATATCAGACAATCATATTGCACTACCAGTCTTACGACAATCGTTGTGCTTTTGGCAACACATTCTTAGCGAAGGTCTTTATCCATAGCATGTAATGGGATGTAGATGAGCTTCGAGCAAAAGTTATCTGATAAGAAAACAGATGATCACGGTCTATAATACTACCCTCTGGAAATAGTGTTATCTAGGAGTCGATAAGTTCAGTTCACTGAGCTGAACCGTTCATCTCAAATGAACTGAACTGAACTTGTCGACCCCTAGTGTTATCAACCGATTTCCAGACTCTCTCAGTAATAGTTAATACGAAAAACTTGAAATTTTTAGAGTAGAGAGACATCAACTTATAGATAAAATCTTACTCCAAGTGAAAGGTCTTAGAATATATCTTCAGGCTCCAATAAGCATGAAAAATGGAGACAATAATATTTAGATTATTTCCTGCCTTAAGTATTATAGCGAGCTGAAACTTAGGTCATGAAGTCTTGATGTAAAATGCTACTCACAGCTGATCTCACTTTACTCCAAATGTGTCTTTTACACAGAGATAGAATTCATATATATGGTAAAAATCAGTGTTAGTTATTCCGAGTATACCGGTAGAAACACTTCATTTACTCTTTTTTTGACCTGCATCAAAGTCGAGCCAATTATGAATTATTATATTTCTATTCTCGATTATGTGTACACTATGTATGCCAAATAGCTTTTGACATTTATTATGTTCAGTGGAACAATTTTGTCGAATACTAACGGCAATTATTTGTGCATCCTACTGTATATATTACTCTTGAATTATATATTCTTCTTTAGTGATTTCTTGTGCATATCTATAATTATATTCATATATAGAATAATAAAATATAATTTTTTCAATTTACTTATTTTGTTCTTCTTTTGATAAATTAATCCAATAGATACGTGGACCAAGTCTGAATAAAATATAAATATAATTCTATTAAAATTTTTCAATTATTTAACAAAAAAAAAACTATCATCTACTTTCGTTTATCTTCATCACTTAAATGTTTCCAAATCAATTTTGATGTAAATCTTATATGAATTAAATAAATTAAAATACTATATTTTTCAGTTAATATAATATCTTACTGATAATAATCTGTTATTAAATCTTTAAGTTTCATTTCATATTTTTCTAAATCAACAGCATAATGATTAACTAATCGAAATTTATTTATATATGATCCATATATTAATGGTAAAATCTATAATAGAATAAATTTTTAATTAAATAATAATTTTTAAAAGTTCGTTTTTGTTTTTACATCATCCCAAACTTTAGCAAGTACATAACGATCAATAACTTGAACATGTTTTGGTTCTTTTACAGTTATTGATGTTGGATAAAGTACATCGAATATAGTTAAACCTTTTGAAACTAAACTATTCTTTTTTAAATATAATTTAACTTCATCATATGGTGTTCTATTTAATTAAAAATATAGATTATTTTATGGTTTTTACATATAAAATTATTTATTTACGGATTTGGTTTTATTAATTCTGATTGTATAACTATCAAAAAAAAACAGAAAAGAATTTATTATTATTGTTACAAATAAATTTAATTAACCTTCTTGTTCTTCTTCATTTTCTTTAACAGATAAATGTTTTTGTTGTTTATCATTTGAACGTAAATATTCTTCAGTTTCTGGTAAAAGCCATTGATCAGAATTTAAATTAATTGCATTTATTTGTTCAGATAATTGTGTTGCTTAAAAATATTTTTATAACATTTAAAGAATTTTGTTTTTATATTTATTATTTACCTGATTTAGATTTTCGTTTACGATTTAAACCTATTGATGAATGTTTTTTTCGATCTATTTGTTGTGGCATTTTAGCTATTAAAAGATCAACATTTTTTTTATATATAAAAAGAAAAAAAACATCTTATGGCATACATCGTTTTCATAACAACCATAGAACTTACACAGAATGAAAAAAAAAATTTTTTTTTTGTTCTTCTGACTATTTGTAAGTTTGAATTTCAAAGATAATAAAAATTGTTGAGAGAAAAAGAAAAAGATCAAATAATAAATTTTATCTTTTGTTATAGAATAAATATTATTTGTCTTAAAAGAAAAATTACTATAACATAACTAGATGAAAATATGAATTTTTTATAGAAATTTTGTAATAATAAGGAGATTAATAAGAAACTTGATAATTTTTAAAATAAAACCAGATAAATCTTAACTAAATAAACATTCACTTACAAATATTCGATTGAAATGTCATATCAACTGTACTATGACTTCTAAGCGGCAATGAAATTGAAGATCTACTTAATTGTTGATGGTCATATTTTGTTTTCATATTATCCTGTGACCATGCACGACCCATACATTCATCACGTAAATTAGCTATATGTTGTAAATCTTTTTCACCACGAGCTAATTCTTGTTTAAGATAACTAACATCTTCACTCTAGATAAGAAATAAATTTAGAAATTAAATAATACAAAGAAAATAAAATAAATTACTTCAGGCATTTCAATTGATGATTCACTTTCAATTCCATAATTAAATGCATGAAAACGTCCACCTGTTTGTTTAGCTAAATCAAATAAAAATTGATTTGCTGTTTGATCTTGACAATTAAAAGCTATTGTATGTATTGGTACTGTTTGACGATATTGAACTTGTGAAAGAACATGTCGTTCATTCTTAAAAAAACGAAAATATAATACTTTCATATTTATAATTTATTTATTTATTTTTAATTAAAATTTTACTTGATCAGGTCGTCCATCAGTTAATAAATAAATAGCTTCAGTTGCTGAATCAGCAAGTGCAAAACGAAGTGCAGCTAATGTATTTGTTGATCCTTCAGCATTAAGTCCATCAATCCATGGTTGAAGTTGAGAAAATGTTGTTGAATCATTGATTTTTGTTAAACGATCACGCCAAGGATTAATTATTGTATTAAATGATACCATATTAACACGTTCTTTAGCAAATAATTGATCCTTAAAAAAACATGTTTTTTTTTATTAATTAATAATATAAAAAAATAAAATTTTAGTATTTATATATTATTACCTGAATTAACAAGCGAAGTTTATCTTTAATAAAATTTATATGATTTTGCATACTTTTTGATGTATCAATTAAAATATAAATATTGTTTTCTAATATTGTACCGAAAATATCTCGACTTCCTTTTTTTAACCATAATAATCTAAAAATAAAAGATAAATATCTCTATATTAATTATATCATATGAAAATTTACCGTGCTTTAATTTTTTCAAGTAAAGCTCGTATTCGTCTTTCGTAATCTCTACAATAAAGAAATATTTATATATATTTATATTTGAAATTTTATTTTTTTATACCGATATATTTCTGATGTAACATAAACATGTCGAATAGTTCCATCTGGCCATGTAACATGTGCAAATTGATCGCAATATTTTGCATTGATTAATTTATCTTTTGGATTCTAAAAATTATATAGATATATACGAAATTATTATAAGTAGGTAATAGAACTATTTTAATTCAAAGATAAGAAGCAAATATTGAGAATATAATAAAATAAACTTACAGCTGGAGTATTATCATTTTTTCCATTGACATTTTCTGGTGGTTTTAGTAAAGTAACAACTCCATCACAATGTCGAAATGCAGCTGATTGAAGAACAGAAAAGAAATCTAATTTTTGTGCTTCTATTCCATAGATTTTTAACCAATCAATTGATGCCATATTATTTTCATCATTATTAAATAATGCTGATGATTGAATAATCAAACTACGTTGTAAATTATTATCATTTTTATTTATATTATTAACTGTACTAAATGCATCTAATGATTTTGTTGCTAAAATTGAAATAATAAATGAAATAATAAAAATATTTTAATTCTTTACTATCAATTGTTTGTGGAGATTTTTCATTTTCATCTCGTACAAATCCAAGAATTTTATCTAGACGATCAATTATATTTTGACATTGATTTATTTCTTTATACATTAATGATATATCAGTTGGTTGTTCAAAATTTGGCACTAATGCATTTGTACCAAATTGTAATTTATTATCTTGTACTTTAATTCGTGTTGGATCAGTTAAATTTGATGTAGCATTTACATCAATTAATTCATTTTTAATTTTATATGAAAAATAACTATTAATTAAATAATTAAAAAAAGAAAATAATAAAAGATTTTTATTTAATTTATACCTGCCATCAGCAGTTTGTGCTATTGAACGAAGAAATGTTTCTGTATCATTATTATGACAAAATAATGAAACAACATGAATAGGTATTGGTGTATTTGATGATAGACGTGTTTTAACAATATTATCTCGTAACATTTCGCGTGCAGAATCGGATGATTCACCTTGAGTTATTAAATAAATACTATGAACCTTATTAAAATAGAAAAGAATTGAAATTAAAGAAAAACAGAAAAAGAAATTTACATTGTTATTAAGTGCTTTAAGAATAGATTCGCATGTTGCACTTATTGACATTTTATTTCGAACACATTTATGTTTACAAATCCAATCAATCTGAATAAAAAAAAAGAAATATTTATAATTAAATACTTATGTAAGATCCTTTGTTATTTCAATTTGTAATTCAAGGAATCGATTCGATGTGTGAATTAAGAAGTAATATCTAACCATTTGATAAAATAAATAAATATAATCTTTAATAAAAACGTCAATTTTTAGTTAATATGTTTTTGATATGAAAGATACTCATTTAATGTATTTTTATCTTGTTAAAATTAGACGAAGATGCATTTCTAGCAGTCATATATATTTGACTTTTGATCAGATTTCAAAGTAATAGTTTTCTTAAACGACAAAACTTACAGCTTGATCAATAGTTGTTGACGTAACATCAATTGGTTGTTTTTGAAATTGTTCATTATCATTTGTAACCCTAATTTTTTTATTTATATTAAAACAAATATCAGAAATATTCTATAGAAAAAAGAAATTTTTTTTCCTTACCAAATCATATTAAATCGTTTTATTTTTGTAATTTGTTCTTTTAATAAACTTGTTAGAGCCAATTGAAATTGATTAAATATTCGATGATCAGTTGTTTTACAATCACATACAATACATACACTTGGTTCACCAATTATTCCAAATACACGACGTGAACCACTTGTTAAAAATGTTAAACGTTTTCTTAATAAATTTAACATTCGAATTAAACGATTTCGATATTCACGTAATTTTTCTGGTCGACATGTTAACTTAAAAGCAAAAAAAAGAAAAAGAAAAAGAACTTATAAAAATTTTATTCTTACAACATATCGATCACCATTATCATTCTGTATTTCATGATAGAGATTTCCAGCATATTTTGCACCAACTGTTTTACCAACAGATGCAGTAAAACCTAGAAGAAATTATTATTAATTCAAAAATCGAGAAAAAAGAGTCAAATCATATTTCTTTTTATTCGAAAATTACATTGATTGATTTTGAAATATAGCGTTAATTTATTTAATATACAAAGCAAAAATTTCTAATAGAAGAAGTTGTTTCCTCAATAAGCATGTATCAACAAATATTTTTTTATATGAGCAATTCACTTACACAATTTACTTGACCATAATTTAAAATTTTCTTCTCTTTTTATAAAATTTTAATTAAATTATCTCTAAATCTCTATAAGAAGAAAAATTTTACGATTATTCAATATAGAAATAACTTATAAAAATAACATAATCCTCTTTCTTCATATTTTAATTTTCAAATTAATTACAACCGCTAAATAATTCATTTACTCCGATTAGATAAAAGCCATTAAATATAGTATAGAAAATTTTCTATTTAGAATTTGGTTAGCATTAAATTGCAATGATTAAATAATTACAATGCAAAAAAAGAAAATTACATTGTTTTCATCAACAAACATCTAAAATATTTTTTCAAGTTACTTGATACGGAAAAGTGAGAAACCTCATAACACTTCTTAAGACACTTATAATAGTGATTCTTTTATATATAAATAGTAGCAAACAATGTCAAATGTCAATATATATAAAACAACTTTTAATGACTCCTATAAAATGTCACTTTATAGGTTTCTACAATGTTAATTCTAATCACAATTTGAATATATTTTGTTTTGTATCATATAAAAATGATGTAGATTTTTGTTATATTATTTTCTCACTTTTTAAATATTAAAGAATAACTTTTGTAAAATGATTAGTAAAAGCAAAAAAAATCAACAAACTTTCAGCACGTTTAAAACCGATTTGTTGAAGAATTTGATCAAATGTTAATTTCTGTGATTTTAAGCCATAACGTTGAAGCCATTCAGAACTTTTTAACTATGAGAATAACAAAATGTTTTCCTATTTTATCTCAATTGTATTATATCTATTCCTATAAATACTTGAATCGATAAATAAGCTGGATCAGCAGCAGTATATGCTGTATCATTCTGAGATGATGTAGCTAAATCAAAATTTTGAGATTCACCATGTGTATGTGAAAAAGGGACGGCAAGAAGTGCACCAGATGATGAAGAAAATGAAGCTCGACCATTTTTAGATGTTGTCATAAGGGAAAAGTTTTGGGATGAAAGCTCGAATAAAAATAATAGGAATTATTTAAATCTATTATTGATCAAATTTAGTCTACCATTGTAAAGTATGTTGCTATGGTATCATTTTGAAAAATTATTAAATTTAATAAAATTTAATTTTTAATCATAAGATAAAGTTTATTTTTCATTACTTTTGTATTTTGTCTAGTTTTTATAAATAATTTATTTTTCTCAGTCGTAATAAAATTAACCAATAAAAATATAGAATGAATCATCATTCAATTGTCTTCATATTTACAGAGAAAATTTTAAAAGAAATAAAATAAAATGTTGAAAACTATTGTTCGTCAAAGTTTTCGTTTTCAAACAATTTTTACTACTCGTCTATCAACATCGTTATGTAATCGTTTACATACATTATCAAATAATTCAAATGTATATCAAAATAATCAAGTAAATCATGGGAAATTTTTACTTAAGAATATTTTTTTAATAAAATAATTTTTCTATAGACTTGGCCATATATCATAATATCACGTCGTACAACAATGCTTGATCAACATGTTAAAGCTGCTGGTCAAATGCGTACACCACCACCTCTTACACCGCGTGATATTGAAAGACGTGTTTTACGTATTTGTAGTGAATATGATAAAATTCAAGAAAGTAGTAAAAAGAATGTAAGTTAAAAAATTGTAAATATTTATTTTTCATAAAAGAATTTAATAAATAATGTTATTAATATTTATCTTTATGAGTGATGGATTATAAAAATAGTTTTTAAAATTAAAATGAATAATTTAATAATATTGTTCGTTTAAAATTTTTATAATTATCAAGATTTAGTTTTAAACTCTTTTCAAAATTGTTCATTTTTCTATTAGAAATGGTATAGACTTATGTCTTATTGATAATTATTGACTAAAAAAATTTCTATAAATTACATTTTAAAAAAACATTTGTTAAATTGTTGTAAATTAATGATTATTTACATAGTAAGATAGTATTTAAATCATACATGCGAGCTGACTTCAGTTTGCAACTTTTCAAATCAATCTTGATTCTGTTTCGGCTCGATTCAATTTAAATTTTTAAAAACCATCGACTCGAGACCATGTTTAGCTGAAATATATAATAATATGGCAAATCCACTTAAATGAAAACTCAATTTTAGGATACTTATGAATAGCTTTATTGATAAAATCATTTGAAGTCACTTATAAATTTTGAGTTAAACTTTTATTCAACAATTTATGTATCTTAAATATGAATTTGAAAATTAATTTTAGTATTAAAATCGTATTTTGATTGAACGTTTCATTCAATCTAATTGTGGATACTGGTAGAAATGTTTATCATCAACTGATTTTTATTGATCGTAAGAATACATGAATTTCTTTTTAATCTTTCAATGTATTAACTCAATTTTTGTCTTATACTGAGTATTAGTTTGAGTACAGCATATTTTGTTTAATACGCTATATTTTTCTAATTTATTATTCGATTTGTCACGAAAAAAAATTTTGTTTTTCTATTTAGATCACATTATCAACACATTTTATGAATGATCTTGGTCTTGATAGTCTTGATCATGTTGAAATAATCGTTGCACTAGAAAATGAATTTGGTATATTATTTTATTAATTTAATTTTGAATTTATTTTCTATTTCTTTCTTTGTAGGTTTTGAAATTCCAGATGCTGATTACGATAAATTGTATACAATACAAGCTGTTGTTGATTATTTGATTAAAAAAATGAATATTGTTGAACATTCTAAACCAGTTGTTTCATCATCACCTGATCCACGTCATGATGATCATCATCATTAATTTATTTTTGAATATATCCTTATTTTCTATTAAAATTCTACTATGTTTTCTTTCTTTTTTTGTTGTTGTTTATGATTATTTAGTTAACTCTAGATCAACAAATACATTTTGGAGGATAAAATAGGTTGATTGAAATTTTTTTCGTTTTGATTATTCAACGTGTAAGAAAAAAACGGTAGAAAAAAAATAAGTATGGCGTTGGCAGCAACTATTACATTCTTTCTCGTTCGAAATGAAGAAAGAAAAAAAAAAGGTCAAATAAAGGCAACAGCTGACTCATCTGTCAGATGATAGAACGACGAAGAAAAAAAAAAGCAGAAGACGGCATTACTGACGGAAAAAGAATGTTATCTCTACTGAAAAGAACGATGCCAATGGAATGTTAGGTTTTATACGCAAACAAAACAAGAATACTATGATGATTGATTGGACGAACCTATATAGATCATCAAAAAATTCGACAAATACAAACATATTTGAATAAGAAAAAAAAACAGGTAGATACGTACGCGATTTAGATGAATGATGAAATACTACTTAAATCTTGTTTTTTATTGGTCAAAAAGAAATATAAGAACTAAATAGAATTGAGTATTTACACTTTTCTTGTAAACATACAGATAATCTCAAGCTTTCTTATAATATCTATATATAAATTCTCCTCTACCTGAAATCAAAAAAAAAAAAGCTCATTTGTTCTTTTTCCATCTAAATACAACTTAATAAAAGAAATATTTCTACTATGTAAATAAATCAAATTGTTTGTTATATAAATACAATATTTCTGTATTCGAACAAAAGAAAATTATCTTATAAACTAAGTCTCTTTTATATTAATAAAATATCCTTGTAATGTCACATCAAGCTGAAAATAACCTGATAGAATGTTAATATAAAAAGATAAAATATCAATCATATTGATCAATCTAGACAGTTTGTCACTTTTTGTTTTTTATCACTTATGATAGTTTCTCTTTCAAAGATAATAAGTCAAATGAAGGTTCTTTGTTACTTAATATAGAAAACTTTTACTAATAAATTTTTTTTTGAATATATTATATTAATTGTCATGCTTATCCCTTGGGTTTCATTGAGCATCATTAGTAGACAAAAAAAATGTAATATACGTAGCCAGTGACGTTTATTTAATCTGAAAAAATTCTTATAGAAGTTATTATTCGTATTTTATGAATAAGATCAAGGAGAGATAGTCCTGAAATTCTATCTACTGATGCATAAACAATGATTAATATTTGACATTTACTAAGAAGTCATCATTATTAAATATCAATTTATTGTTACAAAAGATTAAATATTTACTAATTTTAATTTATATCCTTTCTCTCTTTCTTTTTTTATCAAATACACATGTTAGAAAAACGATAAAAAGGATTATTACATTCATTTACTTGTAGGGCTAGATTAGACTAAGATAAGATAGTACATAATTGTCATGTTCGATTAATCATATATAAGAAGAATCAGATGATGATAGTCTTCTTTCATTGCATAAATAAACAAGAGTGATATTAGCAATAAAGAGAAAAACAGATTTTATATAGTACACTGCACGTGTTGTTTGAATAGTGATGATGACATAACTTATCTTATCATGCATCACATCCCAATGGATTGATCGAAATCGTACATACGTCAAATAGATAATTTAATCATCAACTCGAAAACGCCTTCGTTTATTAGCCAGGAAACTATGCGCTATCTTTTTGTTGCTAACAATCATGCTAGTAACGCCTGTCTATATGGTAAATAGATTTCTCCTTAGAGATTCTCTCCTCTATCATCTTTTTCTTTTATGGTGGTTCTATTTTCATATCATTTTTTTCCCACATAATCGATATTTGTTCGTCGTTCTTTCTGAGAAGAAGAAAAAAAAAAAGTAAAGGAGCATCGTTAGCATTTTCTTTTTTCGTGTACTCGACAAAATTGCATTGATAGTGATTATATTATTTTAACTATATATTGCATTATTTATTTAAGTACTCTTAAAAATTTATATCTATTCTTTATCTTCAAAAGAAAATTTTTGTCAAAAATATTTGAATAAAATAGAAATATATATATATATATATGTGTACATTTAATTATATTTAACCTTTAAAGATGGGTATACATAATTCAAAAGAAAATCATCAATTAAAATCCTCAATTAATGATAATAACACCTGGAAAACATCAATCACTGCTACAAATAAATCTCCTACTATCAATAAACAAACAAATTATTATGGATGGCAAGAAATTTATCGAGGTTCCCATAATGATTGGCTTCATGGAATATCTAGTGAGAAATTTCCAAAAAACTTTATTTTATTTTTTAATTTATATTAATTTTAGAATTATTTGGTTTTACTCATCATACATTTACATGTAATTCTGAACTTCATAATATATGTGCTCCTGGTTTTTGTTCGGAATCTTTATCACGTAAACTTCATTATAATTTTTCTCGATGTTCAACAAGAAAATTTCGTTGTACATCACGTTCAATTCTTCCATCAACATCATCATCAACAACAAAAAGTAAAAAATTACGTGAACATTTTGAATATAATCATATACCAGCAATGATTAGTTCATTACAAAATTATTCTGTTCATGGAATTGTTAATGGTTGTTCAATATCTGGTTTAGATCATGGTGATACAATAATGTTATCAATTTATTCTGTTGTTTTAGATAAAACAAAATTTATTATTGTGGATTTAAAATTAAATAGATATGTTTGTGCACTTGGAGATGATTATAATGGTTTAATTGATGCAAGTAAAGTTCATTCAGCTTGGTCTATGGATAGAACACAAGTTATTATACGTGTACCTATTATTGGTGGATCAGCTGCATTAGATTTTTATAAAAGTAATATTTTATTTTGAAATTTTCTTTTGTTAATATTTATTTCTATTTTTAGTTGTAAAAAAAGAAGCAAAACTTTATCGTCGAATTCTTTCAATTGATATTCATGCACAATTTCAATTTACTCCAAATTATTGGTCATCACATTTAGCTATATATACATATACAACTCAAAATCAAACAACATTAATTAGTTATAATATAGCAGCATTAACACCTGGTGGTTCAAATAAAATTCAAACATCTACTATTCCATTATATGAACAATATACTGGATCATGCTTAAGTATAAAAAATATACATACATGGTCAACATATAAATATGAAAATATTTTATTGGATGAAGGATTTCGACTTTTATCAATTATTTATACACCTGATAGTGTTTATATCATATTAACTTTTGCAGATATACGATGTCACTGTGGGCAAACATTACCTATTAGTTATTTTGATATATATAATGCAAATACATTGCAACGTTTAAATCGTATTCATACACAATTAATATCTCATATATGTCCATTACATATGTGTCGAAATTTTTTAACACCAATTTTTTCCTTATCTTCATCGAGAATGGCATTTTGTACAACAAAAAATAATGGTGGAAGAGAATTACAAGTATCAATTGTTGTTTTACCAACTGAACTTAATTTAAAATCAATTTGTCGTCGTTTAATAATAGATTATTTAACAGAATTAAATGGAAAAATTGAAGATATTAGTAATCAACTTCCATATCGTCTTAGTCAATATATTCAATATCGACCAGAATATCAATAAAATGAAATATTAATTGACTAGTTCTCCAGGTTTTTTTTTTTGTATTTTTGAATGTACATGTAATTAATCTTGTCTATTATATATATTTTGTTTTTGAAAAATAAACATTTTAATAAAAAAAAAATCATTCTTTTTGCGAAAAAAATATCAATTTCGTGAATCTTACTTTCAAGAATGTTTCCTAATTGAGTTTGTATTATGTTAGAAAACTCACAAGAGCGCAATTTTGACTTCCTTAATTAGTACCATAAAAGTATCTCTTCCACATCATTTGTGTATAAATAAAAGAAAATAATGTCAATATTTATCTGTATCTTACTCAGAAAAAGCTATAATGGAATATTTTCTATTGTATACACACAAGAGAATTTTTTTATATATAAAAGAGAAAACATTTTATTAATATTATAATATTACTGCTTTCCTTTTTTTTATTTTTGTCATTAATAGTAATGAAAGTATCTACTAATACTGATTTTTTGAGATCATTCATTGAGTTATATATACAATTGTGAAACATTATTTGTTACTGCTAATACTCTATACAGTTTCATGTAGCCTATCAATCAATAAGTTTATTATTATTATGTTTATTCTATTCCTTCAGAGATTTTGTAAATATATTTCAAAATAATATAATTTGCTTTCACTTTCTTTAGTAAGAGAAAAGATTTTTTCGGTATGAAACATATAATTTCTTAAAAATGTATTAACTGAAATGAAATATTAGCTCAATGAATCAACATTCTATATTTGTTAATTCATGAGAAATTTTCTAAATTCAATTTTGTTAATCATATTAACGTTTTAACTTTTTTTCTTTGGAAATTAGTGCCAGAGATGAGCAATCGATATTATTACTTTAAATAATGCCGATATTAGTTTCGCTTCTATCTAATTTTTACATGGGAAAACATAACTATAAATCAAATTACTAATCACAACATCAAGTTATATTTTTGATATACGACTTCAATCTATCTATCAGTTGTGAAATCATTTGTAAAAGAAAAATAAACGTTAGATTATGATTCAATGCGGCAGCTTACAAGTGATCATATTCTAGCTGATCATTGATCGGCATGTTGATGACACCTTTTCTCCTGTTGACAATTCATATTTACGTGAGAACAACATTAATTGATGAACAAGCTGTCATGCAATACCCATATCATTAATCAATTTTATACACAGCAGTGACAGTTCATCATCATTTATGCTGTACTAACGATTTTTTTTTCTATAGGAGAGAACAAGAGAGAGAGAGACAGAGAGAGAAACAGGTATATATAAAGAATAATTTGAAGGAGTGAACTACAATTCAAATTTATTCATCTATTTATTCAAGATTCAAGTAAGTCGAATTCAATAGCAATCGAAATTAATTTTTTTATTAATCACTATAGTAGCATTAGACTTTGAGGACGATTTAATCGTCACTATTTAAAAGATATTACATTTAGAGCATGATTTGTATTGAACAATTTTTATATTTTACTTTAAACTGCATTGACAGATAATTTCAAAATTTGATAAATACATATAATAATAAAATATTAATATTTTTTGTACTTTTTATAGAGCAATATGAATCCACAAGATAGTGGTTATCTTAGTTCCAGTCCATTAAATGATCAAATCTATTCACATTCAATTCGTAAACAAAAAAAAACACTTACTAAACCTGAAGAATCTTATGTAGCTCTTATTGCTCGTGCTATATTATCATCACCTAACTATCAAATGTTACTTATTGATATTTATCAATGGATTATTCATGAATATCCTTATTTTGCAACATTACAAAGTAAAGCATGGAGAAATTCTATTCGACATAATTTATCTCTTAATGAATGTTTTATTCGACAAAAAAAATCTGAAAATGGTCGTGGTTATTATTGGAGTATTCATCCAGCTTCACTTGATGCTTTTCTTAGAGGTGATTTTCGACGTAGACAAGCACGTCTTCGAGCAAAACATGCAAATAATTCACC
>JAJEKB010020906.1:4886-53011 GCA_022393335.1 Macrotrachela quadricornifera
CCACGAGGATCCATTAGGATCCAAGGATCCATGAGGATCCACGAGGAACCAAGGATCCAAGGATCCGCTTTTTCCCCCTTGTATCGTTCCATGTATTGATATGAAGATATATAACATAGAACAAAATTTTCGAATGTTTATATGCACAAAAAAAGGTGGAAAACGATCATTAATCGAAAAAGCTTTATTAAAGAAATGTGAAAGTGATGATATCAAAAGTAATAATTAACAGCATCTTGATTTTATTGAATCAAACGAGATTTTTTATTAAGTTATTAATTCTAGTACCAAAGAAGTAAATATTCAATTAATTAGGCAAATGTTTTAAAGTTCCTTAATAACTGAACCAACGAGAAAAGAAATTAACTATATAAACATCAATACTATTTGGAAATGGGAGAAATCAATTGGATATAGTATTACGAAAGAAAGAGAAGAAGATTAGTGGCGTAACCACCGAGAGGAGGGGGGGGCACGGGGGTGCAATGCCCCCCCCCTCTGTAAGTTTTTTCTGAAAGGGAATATTTTTTTTAAAGATTCACTACTTATGTTATATATGCCATACGCATATCTACTATTCCTGTTTAGCACTGGCTAAAAAGACAAACGTATAGTGTGAAATGTGAAAGAAGTTCTTATTTCTCAAATACAAAACCATTCTAAATTATTTAGAATCAATCGCAGAGCTGAAAGAATCCAATATACAAATATTCGTCTACATTTATTTAAACTAGCGTTCATAATTGTGCTAATATTCACAGTAATATGTATTCTCCTAAACCACAATTCAGACAAAGAATCAAAGTATTTAACTGCGTATTTAAGTAAATAATGAAGTGTAGTATATGAATAATTGTCACGACTACAAAAGAAATTAAATACCGGTGAATGAAAATAATTTATGTAAAATAGTATGTCGGATTTGTCAACTGTTAGACAATATTAGAAATTAGCTGTTCTCATCTATCACTTTTGTGTATTCCCTTATCGATGCTTTGATATTTCTTCTCTCATTACGTCATATATACTTTTTATTCTGTTATACTATCATGGGTATTGTCTCTTTTCTGTTTCTTTCCTTTCTATGGAATGGCAGGTTTTTTCCGCGTTTTATTCTCTACGAAGTATTTTTCTTTGATTCACTTAGATATTACCATACCTAACGAATTGTTTAGAAGCCTTGTTACAGGCATGTTGTTTGCATGCCTTCACATTAGTGGCGTAACCACCGGGGGTGCACGGGGGTGCAATGGCTCCTCTGTGAATAGTTTTACCCCCGTTGTAAATTTTTCCTTGAAACAGGACGGATTTTTCTATTTATCCATCGTGAGATAGTATGTTTATGACCTTAGAGAACATCTAATTTTACGCGCACAGCAGATGAACACTTTTTAAAACAATTGTCATGAGTGTAGCCGCCTTTGGCGGCAAAACATTGGAAATATACGGAGGGCTCAAAAGTAACCCGGCAAAAAGGATATTCTAAAATAACAGATGATAAATTGTTCATGATACTTTTCATACTTTTTGTTTGTGTAGAGAGCTAGAATTTTTATCTTATACATATCTAATCAAGATCTTTATTCACCTAAAGTTTCAGGTCTCTACACAAGCAAAAAGTATGAAAAGTATTATGAACAATTTATTACCTGTTATCATAAGATATCCTTTACGCCTGGTTACCTTTGAGCCAGGCTATAGATGTGTAGAATCGACTTCTGAGAGTTTGTCCGACTAAAACTGGAATCTGCTTAAAATCTTTGCTCCTGTCAAAGTGGTGAAGTTTCAAGAAAGATTAAATTTGAGACTTTGGAAACCTTGATATTTTTAATGAATATTCGGACAGTAATTTCATCAACTTTGCAAAACTGATATCTTAGGTGTTTTCAAAATTTCCAAGATTTTTAGATTCAAAAAATCTATCTCTCTGACAGTTCTAGGCCGGCAATCAACCCATTGCAGACGATTCGATTTTCTTAGAAAGTAATGTATGACACAGGGTAGATCGCTGCATTTCATATCTCATATTTTAATGTTTAAATACGTTTTACTAGAAAACAACGTATACTAAAAGATGTAGCGGGATAAGCTCTACAATCTACATAATAAAGCTTTTTTCAATAGTGTCCTTTTTGTTTTCAAAAAAAGTAAAACTTTGTGCGACCAATTTTTGAGATTGCGAATATTGATCGCACAAAATTATGCTTTTTCTTGAAAATAAAAATTACACAATTCAAACAAGCTTTACTATGGGGATTGTAGAGCTCTTCGCACTGCATCTAATAGTATGTAGTTTTTTTTTCTAATAAAACATTTTTAGACATTAAAACATAAAATATCACGTGCGACCCGTTCTTCCGGGTCACCTATCAGCTTTAAAATATAGTGAGACCCAACGATGGGTATTATCGCCGCGAACGGGTTAATGAGTTTGCACATCTCCAACTGTAATATTTTTTGTAAAGTCCTTGCAAAGAGACTTTTCATATTTGAAACTCTTCAATTTTAATAATAGTCCCCAGCGTGGCCGATTTTGCTGGTAAAAGCTCTGAGGAACTCGTGAATTTCGTAGACAATACTCTTCTCTCCAAATAGATTATAAGGGAATTTCGTAAGATTTTATGGATTTTGGTCAACTTTGAACACTCCCAATCCCATGAAAAAATTTTTCGTTCAATATGTAAAACGCTTGATGGGGCATTGCCCCCTCTGTAATTTTTTCCTGGTTACGTCACTAAAGAAGATGTGGAAAATAAACAGTAAAAAAAAGAAATATTTTATTGAACACTATGTAAATAAGATTGTGACTCATACTGAATGTGAATATTAAGATGTAGATTGGACTAAAGCGTATTTGAGAAAGATAGGATCATCTGTTGTAATCCATTTTATTACTACAGGAAAATTCGGCAGGTTAATTATGTGCAATGTAAGGAACATGAATAGATGTAAAAATGCACACAAGATTATTTCAATGACAGTACTTTTTACATAAATTTAGAGGAACAACAATTCTCTATACGTTGTAATAGAATTTCATACAAAAATAAGCCTTGGATTTGGTAATCAATGATATAGAATGATTTTTCTGTTTATTTACTTAATTGAAATGTAATTGAACTACAAGGGCATGAAAAATTTTTGTACAAATTTCTGTTTTTGATTATATGTAGCATGTAATTGTTTCATACATACAGGGTGTTCCATAAATAATCTGACGATGAGAAATTTAAATATCCTCATTGTGGCTCGAGCAAACGAGCTGAATTTTTATCAATGGTAGAGACTTATTTAAAGTTATATCCACAAAGACATACTTAGAGAGACTTTTTGTTAAATATCAATATTGACCCCAACAAAAAAATTTTACTTTTTCACAGATAAGAAAAAAACAACGTATAGAATGGCGCAAAAGCCACCTTATCGAAGAAAAGATTGAATATCTTCGCTAAGACTTGAGCAAACGAACTGATTTTTTTATCAACAAAAGAGTCATGTTCAAACTTTATATTCATAAAGACATGCCTAGAGAGATCCTTTGTTAAATACATTACTGTTTTTCTTATCTTTGAAAAAGTACAATTTTTTTGTTGGGGTCAATATTGATATTTAACAAAAAGTCTCCCTAGGCATGTCTTTGTAGATATAAACTTTGAATAAGTTTCTATCATTGATAAAAAAAATCAGCTCGTTTGCTCTAACCACAATGAAGATATTTAAATTTCTTATCGTCAGATTATTTATGAAACACTTTGTATTATTTTGATACTTGAACTACTAATACCATTTCCATAGGATTGATTTTTGTATTTTGTGACGTTATTATTTAAAAAAAAAACAAAAATTCATATGAGTAAATATACAAAAAAAGTTATTGATAGTTGATCGAATGAATTGATAGGATCATATGTGAGTATATTTGTATTATTAAAGAGTTTTTTCACAGTAGTATATAGTGAAAACTGAGAATGACAACTCGTACAACCAACTTTATTAGTAGAATTACTGACGAAATTATCACTTTAAAAGGAATCTGCAAATTTTTCTCTATATGAGCAATAATATGCTTTTTTGTCGTTTATTTTGAAATGTCGCATAATTAATGTGTACAGATAGATATTCAAAATGATTCATAAAGATTAGATAAACAGAAATTTAACTTCTTTATTTTAGCTTAACACTCAAAAACTAAAACGTAATCTATCATCAGTAATTATGTTAAAAGAAAAAATAAAATAAAAACTAAAAATATTTAGAATTTTTCAAATGTGCTCTCTTTAAATCATCATATTCAAAGTAGTTCTAATCATGATTATTAAATTAAAAACACAAAACATAACTTTAAAAATTATATTTACCTTCGGTGAACTAATGAGTTTTTTAGAAAAGATAATAAATGTCAGTTTATAGATCATATTGTTTATCAGATGATATAATTTTATCAACAACTACATCATATATTGATACATTATCTTAAGAATAATTCTACATTATAAAGTGATTCGTATTAATGACTATTTATTTTTGGATCTTGTTTTATAAAGCAAATAATGAACTATTTTTCTTGATGTGTTCAAAAAATTCGTTTAAACAATAGAACATTTCATTAAAAAGTATCTCTTTTGAGAAGCTACGTGTCTGCACATTCCATGTTCCTACTGTCAGAGTGTTTCTGGCGAGTTTCAATGTTTGCGTGTTTTGTGTCATATCGTTCGTGTATAAGTTTTTTTTCCAGTAACAGTTTTTCGATTTTACCCTGGTAACTCAGCAGAAGACACAGACCTTGTTTTGCCAGGCGCTATCTGGGCCGATATGGTTTCACGTTGATGTCATTCGTGGCTACTTTCTATCCTCTTATTGTTTTTATAGATGGCGGTATCTGTACCCCTTCCATCAAACGCTCCTCCTTTATTCGGACTTGCGATCGATACTGCAGCTGCTGGATTGCAGTCTCTATGGTAGAGTTGTGGAAGACACTTCGTTAGCAATATTGCGAAGAGCAGTTTCAAAAAAAAAAAAGGCCCTAAAATATCGAATAGAATATTTAAACAGATGAAGTTATCTGTTGACTGCTATTTTATCAATAAGGTTATTATATGACAACTTTTATTTATCTATTATTTAGAGAATTAACTCAACTTTTTACAACCGTTTTTCAGTAATACTGCAAAACAGTAGATGCGTTATTTTCGTCCATTTGTATATACAGATAATAGTTTGAAACAAGTTTATTTTACTAAACTTTTCTCCGTTTTCTCTCAGCTGCATAATATTAACTGTTTTTATTATATATATGTCAGTGTACTTTTCTTTCTTTTCATTTAAGATTTCATAAATAAGCATTAATTGTATAAATTTTACGTCGAAATAAACAATCCAATTATGGGAAACGGTTGTGCAGGATTATGTCGCAAAAAAGTCGCTCCAGAGCCAATCAAGGCAAAGGTTGAAACTAACCTTGAAATCAAACCGACAGCAACTCCACAAGGATGCTGTATATTATATGCAGGTAAGACTATACAATTGTGCGACATCAATAGATAAAATCTAGTACAAACCTAAGCACATACAATTCGTAATTCCTTAACTGCTATTCAAAATTTATATTAACTTGCAGATCGAATTTATAAACAAAGTGATCATCGGTAGACAAGCAAAATATGAATCTACTTATGCTTTCACATTTTCTAACCATAATCAAAACAAACAGTTTATGACAAACTTATATTCTTGAAAAAACTAAATCAACCAATTGTATCATATTTGTCAATAGAATTCGTTTTCATTAGGTTTCTATCATCAGCAATTAAAAAATCTCTATTATTATCTCTGAATGCAATTCACAAGTCGCTTAAAATGTTTATCATCCTCAATGACATATGCAGCTCCTAATTCCTAAAATGAACCTCTCTAGAGAAGAAAGTTTCATTTACAAAGCAAGATGTCCTTTGTCAATCTTATAAAAATATTATACAATCATTTTACTATTTTATCAGAATCCTTTTTATACATTAATCTTTTTCGATTAGTCAGACAGTGCAGATCAAGCATCGTAGCAGACATAATTAATCATATTTTTTTACAGTTCTTATCCAAAATACAGCAAAAGGTCTTTATAGTGAACACCATCGGGACCGTCCAAAAAGTGTTTAATAGAGAGGTGTTCATTATATAGAAGCTTATGGTGACTGAACTTATACGTATGCAGTGATCGGTATCAACCGCAAACAACTATGTAACACACGTTTCATGAGTCAACCATTACTAGATGAACTCAAACAATTTCATTAATCTAGAATATCTTTTATTAACATTTTTTTGTGAAAAATGTTCATCATGACACTTGCATTATTGAATATAAAACAAAAATAATGTGATATTCGACAGAGCTGCAAAATAAAATAATAGAGTCATTTTTCCTAAGAGAAGCTTATCGTTGAGGAGCCTTATCTGGAGTTTTAAACAATTTATCGCTGAAATCTCATCACCTGAGGTAGTGAAGCGTATTGTTTGTTGATATGTGACCGATTAGCACTTCATGACTTATTGATGATTACTGCATCTTGCATTCTGTACAAATGACGAATTTCCTCGTGATGAACAGAGTAGTAATGAGTTCGTTTAGAACCGTTCTAGAATGAATGCTGGGTTTTTTTCTTCCATTTTTCATACTTAAGCTCATGTTTTTTGATAATGTGTTCACTAAATAGAGGTTTTCTTTGTTGAAGGGACCAAAAATCCTGTTCATTGTTAAGAGTTGGGAGGTGTTCGCTAGTAGAAGTTTTACTGTATATCCCTTTTGCCTTTTTTAAACATTAAATCCTACTAGTCTAATTTAATATCATTAAATGTTCTATATAAATCCTCACTTTTATTTATATAATGACAACAAATCACGTTCTTAAAATAGGAACTTTCATAGATAGACGAATATGTATAATGTTGAATATCAATATTTTTTTATTTAAAATATGATTGAATAATCCATTAAAAATGAATTATATAGACAATTTCAAATAGTAAAAAGATTTCTTAAAATATTTCCTAAAGCTATCAGGTCTTTGTTTGTGAGTTAGATTCTCCAGACCTATATTAGGGGAATATCCTCATATGATAGGCCTTGAGGACATGCTCACTCAAAAGAGCTGGTTCCTTAGCACCTGTTCACTTAAACGAGATGGAGCTGTCGTAGGTCTAAAACTTATTTGAGAAAGTAAGAGTCCCGAGAAAATATTTTTAGTTTTCATCATCGAATATTATATTATATAATTCATCTATTGTTTTTGGATGACGTTTGAATTTCGAAAAGTGCCGTTTTTTTGTTAATTTCACAAAAATTCAATATTTTATGCATGGAAATTACAGAATTATTGTGTGTTCAACTAAACCATATTAATTTCACCTCCCGCAAAAATTGATCTCAGCCCAAGTACGTTCAAATGAGCTGAAATTTGGAGTATATGTTGCGACTAAAGAGAGGAGCCTGTCATAAAATTTTTCAGCTGAATACCTTGACGTTTGACAGAGATATGAATCAAATAAGATTCAAAAAATAGCTCATTCCATCTCCAATAATTCTTTGTGGATCCTCATTATAGATATGGGCGTGGTCAACTAGACTAGCGCACGATTTTGAGAAAGTCCTATTGTAAGGATAAAACATACTATTGTCCGAATCATATACGAGACGTTTCTATATAACGTCGGATTGATCTCAACAACGCCATATTTTATCCTTACGGTAGAAGAAAAAAAGCTACGAATTCACACGATAAGCTAGTATCTTTTCTCTACTATTTTAAGGATAAAACATGACGTTGTTCGGGTCATTCCAAGGTCATCTAGGATCCGCTCTTATATGACCCAGGCAATAATATGTTTTATCCTTACAATAGGACTTTATCAAAATGATGTATCAGGCAAGTTGACCACGCCCATATATATAATTTTATTTTGTTTGAAAGCTCATGTTCAGAGCTAATCTCTCTCAGGGGCTTTTTTAAAGTAAGCCTTTTTTGTGTACTCAAAAAGTGAGTACACTCTAGAATCGGTCAGTGTGTCCGTCCGGCCGTCCGTTTACACGATAACTCTTTACAATTACATTCGTTTGAGCTGAAATTTTGTGCACAGAACTGTCTCATCAATATCTCGGTCGAGTTCGAAGATGAGAAAGATCCGACGAGAAATGGCTGAGTTATCGAAAAAATTGGCATTATTGACCAGACCACCGCTGAGGGGGGGTACAGGGATTTTTTCAAAAAACTTTTTTTTCTCAGAAATATTTTAAATATATATGAATCGACTCAGTTTTTAACGCTGATTCCGAATATGATATTAGTTTTGAATTAAGCCGTAGTTTTCTAACGAAACATTGCCTGAAAAAGGTCTAAAAATGCATAAAAACTGTAACCAGAACCAAATTGCTTAGATATGGCTCAGATGACCAATACTTTTGGGGTTTCCAAAATGCTTGGTTTTGTAGCTAGTCGAAATGACTATCGAGAGGTAAAAACTCGAATCGATAGCTATTAATATTGGTGATTTATTATGAAAATACTGATGCTTGTATCTATCATATATCTCTTATAAATTCATGAGGTTGCGGATGATCGTAATCCTGTTAGATGCAAACATAAATTCATTCAAAAATAACTCTTGTTATCCAGTTTGCCAAGCTACACATGAATCTGAACTCAAATTTCTGTGATTTTTAAAGATATTATATAACTCTGAGAGTACAGTCAGTGATCACTGGATATGGGCGCATACTGTGTGACCCATGCTAGCTTCGCACGCCTGTATTTTCTCCTTGCAATTTAGTGACAAGGGATGTATTGTGATGAGATCTATGTCTTACAGAAAAAAAAAGAAATACAGGGTCTAGTGCATCACGTGAGAAAAGTCCAAATACTCCCTCTTAAAATATGCTATATCGCTGAATCTACGCAGTTTTTGGCTTATAATACTTTTTTATCCCATAACTTCCTCCCTGAGTGTAATGAATTTATAGATTAAACTGTTTTCTATCCAAATGAGACCTCATTTAACTCAAAGGGCCAAATCGTTCATGAGGCAAAGTTATTTTCCATTAATTTTTCGTAAGCTGGAGGGGTGTGTGCCAACTGTCCCTCTTATATACGTCCTTGGATGGAGCAGGAACCAATAAAAATGAAGTTATGAGAAAAATGGTTTTTCATCAAGACAATTTGTCATGATAATTTTGGCGTTCAAACACTTCATAATGACTCAGCTGATTCATATACTTTTTGCAGTACACATAACTTTCGGATAAAATCCGAAGTTTCCGCATTTATTTTATCATATAAGAACATATCCTTACAGAAAAAGCACCATTTTGTAGGAACTTTCTGAATCATTGAAGTTATCATCTATTTTCTACATCTAAAAAGTATGAATACAAAAAAATAGGGCCACTAGATGGGTTAGCGCTAAACAGAAACTTTCAAATAGAGAAACTTATATGTATCTATATATGTAATGAGGATCTACAGAAAATTTTTGAAGACGAGATAGGCTATATTTCGATCCTTGTTTGGTTCATATCTCTATCAAACGTTAGAGTATCGAGCTGAAAATTTTACTACAGCCTCTTCACTTCAGCACTAACATGTGCTCCAAAATTCAGCCCATTTTAACATACCTGGGCTGAGATCGATCTTCGAAGAAGTGGTCTCTTATATTGACCGTACATCCTTTTCTAAAATCAATAAATAAATTACATAATTTTACATAAGAGATAATTTGTTATAATCAATACTCGTCGATAATGAGAAATGAAAAATATTCTCTAAAAAAAATATCAATTTTGCATAACGACTTTAATAAGTATTAGAAGATTGTTTTGTAATAAAGATATTCAACATTGTACATATAATTCAATTTAGATCGGTTATTTGTTCATACTTCGGAGAAGATGTAGATATTCGAACAAAATAAATATACTTTTAAGGTGAATTATCGAATTGTATGATTAATTATATTTTGTAAATAAGACTCAAGGAAAAATATCAATGTCCATTCATATAAACTTGTTAATTCGATTTTAGAAATACAAATTTTTGATGTGTGTTTAGGGATGATGATAATTCAATTAAATCGAAAACATTTATCATATTTCGTCTTTTTTAGTTTTTTCATTTGACAATTGAGTGTTTTGAGAGAAACTCGTCATGAAGCTGCATAGTCATATTGAATGAAGGTATTCATTAAATAATTTGTTTTCAAAGTTTCTATTTGACTTACTTAATATAATGGTAAGATTCAGAAATTTTTCAATCTTAAGAAGGTTAAAGAAGAAAATAATCTGTAGTGATTTATAGAAATGAGAAAGATTTAACTAATAAGTGTATAAGTCATCTTTAAAAATGTGCAAACACTAAACATCATGAAATTTGACATCTTAGAAATCTATTTATTTATTCAATATAGAAATGTCACATAGAATGTCACCCTTCAGTCGATTATAAACAATTAGATTAAACATTTTAATGGTAAAATTTTCTATTCGAACTTAGCATTAGATGATATTTTCAATTTCAATAGTTTTTCATCGTCAGTGAATTGCTAGATAATTATTCCAATAAGCTTTCTTATTGATATGTATGTATTTGTAGAAAGAATATGAATAAAAATAAAGATGAAAAATATGTAGATAATATTGAAATATAACTGTTGTCATTGAATTGATGTAGGTGTTCATACGGACGATAACAAAAATACGTGTCCAATTCTTTCTGTGCGTACATGGCATAAGTCAATGCAGAATATGAAAAAAGAATGGGGTACTCTGCATACAGTAGGCACAACAGGTGGATATTCATTTCAAGGTAGCAGAGAATCTACAATGATAACCAATGCCAAAGAAAAAGTTGAATTTAAAGTTGGTTTTGATCAGCAAATTCTTGTTATTCCTATTGAAGATATAATACGAATAAAAATATCAACCGAAGCTCATAAGGAAGTTGTGCATACCAAGACAGCACATCAAAAGCATAAACCAGCTGAAGATCTAGGTACATGCCAAAAGCTGAAAAAATGTTGTGTCAAAAATGTATTCTGTTGTTGTTATAAAGAAGAAGTTCAAGCACCCGAATATGAAGTCTCGATGAATCAAAAAGAGGAAGCGACTCGAAGCATTACTGTTACTATTGAATATGTTCGTTATGGTCTTATCAATACACCTTCTAATGTGCGTGTTCTTTCAGAAGAGAAACAAGCTGAATTCTATAATAAACATTTAGAGGTTGATAAAATCGAGTTTTATTATTTAAACAGTAAAATATTTGACGAAACTGAGTACAACAGACACTTGGAAGAAAGTGAAGCACTTGCACGTATTGTAATGCAACTTAAATCAATGAATAATCATTATCCTGATGAACCAAAATTACAACAAATTATTCAACAACATTATTTACGTCATTTTGGGCAAAAATTAACTGAAGAAATTCCAATGTTAAAAGGAGTTGCAGAGACAACAACAGTGATATCACGTCCTAATAGACAAAACCAACTTACATCATCTTAATTCTGACAACATAAGAACTAACTAGACAATATTATACTAATTTTTTGTAACACAACTTTTTTTTTAATGATTTATTTGTCGAAAAATATTTATTTAAATATACAAGAGTGCAAAAGCGAGACACACTGAGAACCTTGTGACCTGAAAATCTATATAGATAAAAAAAAGAAATGAAGATAAATGAAAAGAGTTAAATCACTTCATAGATCTTAGAATAATTTACCAAATTTTCTAATAGTACTTCCACTATTTTCAGAAACGTACAAATTAAGCTGTGAATCTAATTTAACATCATATGGAGCAGATAAAGAAGAACCACCACTACCACTGTCTGCTATTGTAATGCCTGTTAACTTACCATTGCAAAAAAATTGAATTCGATTATTCGTACGATCAGCAACATATAAATTATTCCATTGATCTAAAGTTATTCCCAGTGGACTATTTGATAGAGTTGAATTTGATCCTGCAACTCCTAGAGTTCCAGCTATAACTGTACCATAAGAATCACCAACTCTCCATCTCATCACTGTAGCACTACTACTACCAGAATTGGTAATATATAAATCTTGATTTCCTTCATCATAATACAAACCAGCAGGAGATGATAATTTGTATATGGTAGCACCTAATTATCAAAATGAAAACAGATAAAATATTCAATGAAAACAGTCAAAGAAAAATATTTTTATATTAATTTTACCTGATCCATTTCCACCAGTAACAAGAATTCCTGCTACCGCACTTGGAGCCCATTTAGTTACACGATGAATTTGATATTCTACTATGAATATATTTGAATTTGAATCAACCCATACACCATAGGGATATGCTAATTGATTTAGTGTAGTTCCATAAGATCCATTTCCAGCTACCATTATACCAGTAGTACTATCATTTAACCAAAGAACAACACGACCATTATATGTGTCACTTACATAAAGATTTTGATTTGAATCAATAAAATTATAACGTGATCCAGTTAAAGAGAGTTGATTTAAAGCATTTCCACCTGTCCCATACCCTGCTACGTATCCCCGGTACACGGAATCCGCTTTTTCCCCTTTGGAATCACCTCTATTAATGGCTGATTAACAATGATAGTATATGATGATCGATAAGCATGAAGCACGCTGAGATTGCCTGGGCGTAATCTCTTACGAGTGCGATTTTTTTTATCGCAGTTTGGCCGCAATTGAATACATGGAGCATCTGTGATGAACCATTTATTTTTAAAAGTACTTTTATTTGATATTTTACAATCTTGAAACTTTTTCTGATTTATGATAAACCAAAATGGTGGTAAAGATGTTGCCATTGAAGCTATTAAGCTCATTAAACTTATTCTAGTTAATTATAAAATCATTCGATGAGTTTTTTTTCGATATTTCCACCAGTGATACTGATGGTAATACTTTTTGTTTAATGAGAGCGAGACATAAAATTATTAATAAAGTAAAGGATAAATGCATCTCATTAGTGGTTATCTGATAGCCAAATGATGTTACGTTGTACACCGAAAAAAAAGTTGATATCTGACGAAACCTTTCAGATTTCGTGAACCTTGACGGTATTTTCAGAATATCGCAGAAAACTACGAAACTTTTTTGAAGGCTTAATCCTTAAAAGCCGAATTTCAATTCCAGTGGACATCGTGTTAATCGCTATAGAACAACGTATTAAAATCTAACCGATGAAAGCTACTGTTTTTCGGGATGAAGACAGCCACTTTGAAAGTAATGTGAGAAAAAATTATATTAAAACTGCTGCCAAACATCCAAACATAACTTTTAGAATATGTCATTTTTCAAGTAACATAGGCTATTCGGATACTCCTATCTCCAGATATATACAATATGAATTTTTGAGCGATCTCATTAGAAATTGTCCTAAGCTATAATATAAAACAACTTTGCACATTTTTAACCCTTCTATTAATACATTCTGAAGTTCAAAAAAATGCCGTTTTACATGTGTTTTTGCCCATAGTAGCCAAGGTTATTATGAATTTTTAGCTCAACAGATAATCTGAGATATATTAAAAGGTCATCAACATAAACTTACAATTATTCTGAACCATAATAGAAACAATTGTAGCCAAAAAATTGAGAAGCTCATATTCCACCCAGGTGATCTGGGTGGGAAAAATTTTTGTAAAACTCGACATTTTTAGCTAGTGTATGTGCATGTGTAAAATCCAGAAGCACTATTTCTGCGATTAGTACTGCCTCAACTACTCAAGAACCCCCTTCGGCTTTTAAGGGTTAAAATGAAAACACCTTCGTCGAACATTTGAAAACATTTCAGACGAATGTAAAAAGTAAATTTTATATTGACAATTTATGCTTTATATCTTAAAAAATTCATCTTTAAATATAGTTGATGGTGAGATGAATCTATGGGAACCGTACCAGCTTTTTGGAAAAGTCATTTTTGTCTACTCAAAAAGTGAGTACACTCTAGAATCAGTCTGTATGTCCGGACGGTCGGTCTTTTACACGATAATTCTTTACAATTGCATTCGATTGTGCTAAAATTTTGTGCACAGAATTGTCTCATCAATATCTCAGTCGAAAGAAGAAGATGAGAAGGATCCGTCAAGAAATGCCTGAGTTATCAAAAAATTGTCATTATTGACCAGAACATCCCTGAGGAGGGTATAAGGATTTTTTCAGAAAAAAATTTTCTCAGAATTATTCCCAACATATATAAATAAACTCAGTTTTTAACGCTGATTTCGAATATGATATTAGCCTTGAATCAAATCGTAGTTTTTTAAGTGAAAGTTGCCTTAACAGGGTTCCAACCATGCAAAAAACCTGCATCCCGAGACCAGTGTGTCTGAATATGTCTCAAGCGGCTAGTGGTTTTGGGGTGTTCTAGATGCATGGTTTTGTCGATACTAAAAAGAATTATCAAATGGAAAAAATCCGAACTCGATAGCTATTTATATTAAGGAATTATTATGAAAATATTGATGTCTCTGTGTATCATATATCTATCATGGATCGATGAGGTTCCCTATGGCCATAATCTCGGTAGATACAATCCCAAATCTCTTCTGAAATAACTCCTCCTAATCAGTTTTCTGAGCTGAGCACGGATCTGAACTCGATTTCTAAAGATATTATATCGCTTCGAGAGTTGAGTCAATGATCACTAGATAGGGTCGACTACAGTATCGTCCATGCTAACTTGACTCTCCATTTCTTTTATTTTTATAATTTAGTGAGAGAAGATGTGTCTTGATGAGATCTATGTCTTGTAGAAAAATAAGTCTAGGATATTGTGCATCAGTTGAGAAAAATTCAAAATCCAACCTCACGGAGTGTAATATCTCTTCGGATTTCCTCAGTTTTTGACTTCTATCACTTCTTTTATCTCATAACTTCCTCACTTGAGTAGAATGAATTTGTAGACTAACCTGTTTTCTGTGCAATTGAGATGTATCAGAGTTCAAATTGTCAATCCGTTGACGAAATAAGGTCAAAATAGTGATCATAGACTCATGATAGCTAGTTTTTCGACAGTTTAATCAAAATCAATTTGTTACCAATTCTTTTTACTTTTTGAAGTACACATAACATTCGGATTTAAATTCGAGATTTTCTCATTTATTTTTGACTTAAGAGAAGTTCGTTCATTGGTCTAAAAATTCTGGATACGCCACTGTCAACAAGTAATACAAACGATTCTGTAGTTGGCAGTATATTTATGTTCGTTATTCAATTTATGAAACATATTTATTGCTTATAAAAATAAATGTATTTGAATATTTTACTGATACATGACTCCAATAGAACTGGAGTCCGCTGCAGTACACTAGATCGATTTTTATAATAAATGCGTATTATAAGTTGAAAATGCATTTAGTATAAGAATTTATTTTTGAGATAGAAAAATTTCGATATTATTCGAAATGAATAGTTATTTTAAAACTCTCATAATAAATATGAATTCAAGTCAATTGCCAAGTTAATCAGTCATCACTGAAATTGTTTTCTTTAAATAAACTGTCTTAAAATAAATCATTTCATTTTATTCGTAATTTGTTTTAATAATAAATCAAATTGACAAAAAAAACTTAATGATTTATTTGATGTATAAAACCAGTAGATGATATATTCTTAGAAAGATCTTTTTGATAAAATCTTCTTATATTATTCACAATGTCTAGGTTTTATGAACAATTCGAATGGTTTACTTTTTTTACCAATAGCAAATGAGTACGTAGAGCTATTGACTATGAATAATAATCTTTTACTGACTTTTTTCTTTTAAAATAGAAAGAAATGAATAACTCCATCGATGTATGATTCTTTGATGTTAATCAATGATATATCCTTCCTGTCGTGTTTATTACTTTATAACTACCTAGAAAATAAAACAACAATCCTGATATATTTTTTTTAAAACTGCTTTTAATATTAGATACAGATAAGTGAGTTAACTCTATAATCCTATCAATAAAGTAATAAACAAAGATTATTGTATTAATCAGAATCATTATTCATCTATGTCATATCTTCCAAGATGAATAAGAAACAGCTATCGAGTGTATATATACAGAATGAAAAATGAATCAAAAACAATCTGATGCAGCGTTTTACTTGTAATTTAATATCAAAAATTGTTCGTGTTCCTCTAGTTGTACAGTACAAATATCAGAGGAATAACACAAAAAACAGTATAACTATACAAGAGGAAAACAATGGTCTTATTTCAGCTGAATGGGAAGAATCAATCATCAAAGAAGAACGTCTACCTGATATATCATTCGATTTAATGCAAAAAAAGACTATTGAACAAATACATAATAACAAACACAATCAAAAAAATTCGAATAAACAACAATCAAATTTCAATCCAACTATTAAATATTCAAAATGATTTTATTTTATATATTTTTTTTTTGGCAAAACTGAAATATTTTCAATTTTTATTTGTGACAATCCTATATTCATTTTTCTTTTTTATGTTTGTTAAGATCTGAATAAACTTCTCTATCTCATTCTATAATTAACAATAAATTCAAATCAAACACATTTATTAAATATTTTATTTAACTTTATCAATATTAAAATAATTCAATGTATTCCTGTGAAAGTATTTTTAATACTCTAGAATTTTTATAAATATCAGATGGCCATAAATAATGATGGTTTCTGTATTTCGTCAATATCTCGCTCGATTTTCATTGCTCAGGCTTCAACATTTTTTTAAAAGATGCGCCATTCAATTCTTTATAAAACTGTAGGAAAAGAAGTTCTTCCAATGCACAACTGAGAAATCCTCAGATTGTTCATAAACAAATAATATTCAGTATAAATTTTGTTTTGTTTTCATGTCAATAAAAGCTGAGAAAATATTGATAAATTTTCATCGTCTGACAAAAAAGTGTCAATATTTTTTAATATAAGTTGTAAAATATATTTTTTTAATGCGTAATTTTTGTTGATAGTACAGAGACTTAGTTAGTGAAGCTTTATGAAAACTTCGATACATAATAGTTTATATCTAAATATGGAAAGCGATGAGTCTATATGTACCAAAAATATTACCGTCTTGACAAAAAGTAACTTATTTAGTATATAAAGTACTTTTTTTTTCTTTCTCTATTTCAAAGTTAAAGGTAAACATTAAGGTATTATTTATAGTTGATCATTTGGTGTAATAGCAAGATCAAAAACACGAATAAACGCCTCCTTCAATTAATGAATCATCGAGAAATTCTCGATAGAAAGGCGATGTTAGAAATGAATACATAATAAAATATCCTAATAACTACTTTCGAAGTATAAGAAGAGAAAAAGATAGAAAATTATTTTTTTTTGTTGTAAATAATCAATGACAATGGTATCATGCAACATAACACCAATCAAACGTTGATGGCGTTTCTTGTTTATTTTTGTCAGTCCATTGTTTCTATTTTCACTACCAATTATAATAAAAAACATGATAAGTACTGAATGACACGTTGTTATATTTTTATTTTCAATGTTTGATATTATACCTGGTGAACAAATTGATTTGAATTATATCAAACTGAGAATATTATATGTATTTTATAACTAAATCGATTATTTTATTTTGTTAGAATATAACAACATTGTTTGTCGGTATCATGACTTCAGCTTATGCTATAGAACATGCTAACTTGCATCGATGATTGTCATTAATTGTATTAAAAAAATTCCAAAATCTACATATCCTTTAACCCGGTGCAGACACACATTGAATATTATATATATAGATTTCTTTAACATAAATATGTTCTATGAATGTGATTAGAATTACTTTAAAAGTATTTTTAAAAATTCAAGTTCATCTTCATGAGGTACGTCTGAATGCATCTAGGTGCGTTCAATATGTGTTTTAGTTTTGCATGAGAACTGACATGATCCAATAAAATTTTGCCAAATTTTTAAAACAAATGAAATATGATTTTCTCATGCGAGAATTAAGGTACCTAAAAAATTTTGAAGAAAAAAACTTTTAACAAATTGTGTCTTCAAAGATCGAAGTTGATATAAATAATAATGATTAACTATCCTCAATATTTAATAAAATTAAATTAAAAATATTTTCTTATCTCAATAAAATTGGCAAAGACCTATGATTATTCTTATTATTCTTATCTTTATATTTTTATTTAATGTTTTCAGAACTTTTATTCAGAACTAAGTATATTTCGCATAGGTGTAAGATGGATACCCGCATGTGACAAGACTGAGTAATCTACGACACATTGAAGGATTTCGAAAGATTCCAACATTATTGATAAGAAAGACAAACATTTTTACTTAAATATATATACCACTCTTTTTAGTTTTCATTCGTTCTGACTCTCACTTCCTAACAATGGATAAAAATATCTATTTCGAAACAAATACGGGCAACAATAGCAAGAAGCAATATGAAACACCAATGTCTGCACCAGAGTGAGATATAATCTTCAATACGACTCATATCTACAGAGACGGTCTATTCATGCCGCTTAAATCCAGAGATGAGCAATACAAGGGAACACGTTTGCCAAGTCTCTATTTAGTTAATATCACTCTTCCTCCAATTAGTCAAATAGAAAAAAAGAGGACAAGCCATAAATCAACTATTTCTGCTGGAAAAAAGAGGCTGAACAAATACTATACTTCAATGGCAAAGGCACCAAAGAAGAACGATTTAAAACCGGTCATACAAGCAATCAAATAAACATCGAGAACTAGTGGAGTTTCATGAATTTTCGATTAATTTCAGACAAGAATCTCATGGAATATTAATTGTTTATATGATTATTGAAATTTTTAAGAAATTTTATGAAAAAAAAATACTGTTTGAAAGTATCAATTTTCTATTTGTAAAAGATATAGTACATAGAATATTATTCAGAAAACAAAATAGACTAGTTATCGTTATCTATAAAATTTTAATGCAATTGATCTACAAAAGTCTTAGATAGCAACCATATTCAATTTCATAAATATCATATTCATTATATATTTAGTCAAAAGTTGAATTCGAATTACCACTCAAATAATTATCCAAGCATCTGCCTAAGAAATCTAAAGAAAATAAAGATGGTGATGAAGGCCATACGAATTTCTCTAATCAAATTATTATTTCACTTACAGTGTAAGAAAGTAGCTTGATCGTGTTTCACATTTTATTTTTTCTGTTGGTTGTCTATCCAAAGAAGTATACTCAGTCTTTCGTAATTACTATGACTCATAAAGATAAGGTATGTAGTAGCATGGTAAACTAGTGTCCTCTTTTGATACATATGAAAACGAAATCTGTCGTAGTCAGTCGCTAAGCAATGACGCTGCATTACACAATAGGTTTTGTTCACCGTCCGATGTTCGTTCTGTGCATGTGAATGACTAATCAAGTAATCGTTCTGTTTTACTGAATACCTAACCTAAGGTTCGTCATTCTTTGCTGCTTGACGTCACGTGCGAATAAAAGTCGACGAAATATGACGCAAAAAAAGAGAACAGAGAGATACGTATAAATACTATAATACTTCCTTCAGTTTTCATTAGCATATCTCTACTGTTTAGATGCATCTTCACTAACTGAGACTTCTGGGAACTGACAAGCTTCTATATTGTTATACTACAATTAAAATAGTTCTGGGTTTTTTCGAGAAACTGAGTATGTTCGCACCTATTTAAGCTTCTTCCTGTCCCATTGCACACCTCTACTCAATATCTTGTATGATATTGTATTTTATGCTTACATACAGAATCGACTTGTAAAAACCCTATTTTATGTAAGTATTTTTTTAGTCATTGATCTCATTGAACAAACAATCAAAGTAAACGACGTAGAATGACAACGAACAGGGACGATAATGTACAAATAGCAAAATTAGCTGAACAAGCCGAACGGTGCAGCAATTGTTTTTGTAATGTAACCAATCCGGTAATGTGTATTTTCATTTAGATATGAAGATATGATGGATGCGATGAAAAGAGTTGTCGAATCGGATATCGAATTGACATATGAAGAGCGTGATTTGTTATCGGTTGCCTACAAGAATGTAATTGGTGCCTATCGTTTTCCATGGCGAACTGTATCAAGGATTGAACAAAAAGTTGACGACTCTGAAAGTAAACAACAAATGGCTAAAGAATATCGAGAAAAGATCGAAAACGAATTGAAAGATCGCTGTTACGAACTTTTGGTAAGATTTATTTAGTAAACAATCATTCTATAAGAAAGTAATCAAACTTTAGACTTTGCTTGAAAAGCATCTCATTCCAAAATCGACAACAACTGAATCGAAAATATTCTACTTGAAAATGAAAGGTGATTATTATCGATATTTGGCTGAAGTAGTCCGTGGTAACGAACGAGAAAGTAAAGTATTGAATTCTATTTGAAAATGAAGCTTCTTATTGATATTGATTGCAGAGATGGCTGAAAAATCTCAACGAGCTTATAATGATGGTTTCGATATGGCCAAGAATCAAATGCCACCGACACATCCGATCCGACTTGGTCTTGTTCTGAATTTGTCCGTCTTTCATTATGAAATTCTCAATGAACGAGATATAGCTTGTCGCTTGGCGAAGCAGGTTTGACTGATTTGGTGCACTATGTTTCTTTTTCTTATTTCCCAGTTATTTAATTCACAGGCCTTCGATTATGGTTTAGCTGAGCTGGATACTCTTGATGAACAGTCTTACAGAGGTAAGGGGAAAAACTATTGATCGATAATCCATGGTAATAATATTTTTTTCCATCCGCTTTTAGAAAGCAGTCTTATTTTGCAGCTGCTTCGTGACAACCTCGCTGTGAGTATTCATGTATCAAAATGTTCTCTATACAGTAACCCGTCTTTGTTTGCATTTTGTAGCTGTGGACAAATGATGGATCTGATTCCGACGATGCGAATCAACGTGAAGAGCAGCAATAATTGTGGGTTTCGATCTCTTCGTCGCTTCCTGCTTCCTTTCATCTGTGTGCAAATACATCAGTTATCATCCAATTTAACAATAAAAAACAAAAAACTTTTTCTATTTCTGTTTCATTCAAAGTATATTTACTGTTCTATGCTTTATTTTGTCTAGCTGTTCATTTGTTTATTTTTTTGGTTGTCTCTTCTTTCTTGTAGCAATAAAGTGACAAAAATAAAAACTTTCAAAAAATGTTCGTTTATTCAATTGTTATAGTTCTGATAATATGCCATAGGTCTATTGACCAAGAAAAATTTATTTTTATGACTGAAAGAACATTTCATTATTAGGTTGGCAACAAAGTTTTTCCGTTTTTTTCAAAAATTTTATTTTTATTTTTTAACTTCCAAAGTATAACTAGCCTCCAGTTATATATGTACCACTACTATCTATAACTTGTCGCCAACGGTCTGGCAAGGATAGGATTCTACATTCGTAAAATTTCTGAAACTTTTGATCAAAGAAATTGGCGACTTCTATTTTAACTTCGTTTTCATCGTCGAACTTTTTCTCACGCAGATGGTTAGAAAGAGAACGAAATAAATAGTAGTCCGTTGTAGTGGCGTAACCAGAAATTTGAGGGTGATGGGACTCAGCCACGGACTATATCTAGCGATTTGTAGTCATTTATTAATTTATATTTGTAGAGATTGATGAATACCAACTCTTAGACATAATATTAGAATCACGTTCAACAGTTATATTTTCGCACTGAGTAGTCTTGATGAGTAATAAACTAGTTTCTTCATATGAACAAAATACGTTAAAGACAAAAGAACGATAATTTTTATTTCAATATAATACGACTAATTTTATGATTATCAGAAAATTTATCAATAAGCTGTTCAAAATTTACATCAGTATAGTGTTCGATAGCTAATAGACATAAATCGCTTAGACAATCATGAGCCATGATATTTCTCACTATTTTGATAAGTTTCATCTTCGCAAAAGGTTTGTTCACAGCTGTTGAAGAAATCGGATTAGTAATCGCGCATTCAATAAGTGCAACAAGTCTTGAAAAACCTTATATAAAAGTATATAATTCTTGATATAAATCAATTATAGTAGGTAAAGATCTTTTTTCGAACTAGGATTCGTACCATCTAATGCATTAGATAAAGCACCAAGATCAAAAGTTAAATGAGTAGCAAATTGTTTTAAAGAATCAATATGTAGACATATACGACTATCAGGACATAATGATAATAAACATATATTCTATAATATTGTTCATTTAAATTATTGTCACATTGACCTACTGTTCTAATTAGTAATAATTGAATCTTTCAACTTGATAGAAACAACTCGTCCTCAATGTTGTCTTGGTCTATCATTAAGATTAATGTTGTTTTGTTGACAACGTAGTATTATTTGAAATAATTGTTCAAACAACTTTTCATCTCGTGATAAATTAAATTCTTCAACTATTAATAGAATTAATTGTTGTGCTTTACCGTACTCAAGTGTCTTAGCTATGAAATAAAGACAGAATATAATTATGTGCTTTGTTATTCTTGCAATTCAATTAGTATCTTTTAATTTATCTGGTAGAATTTTTATGGAACCTAAAATCTTATGAAAGATAAATAGTGTGACTAAAAACAGCGGCTCTTGAACCACTACCACTAATCCTCGAGTATCAATAGGACGTTCTTCACCATCTTCAATTAACGGGTGCCCTAGAAAGATGTGTCTGTCAAAGTTGAGCTTTTAGGCAAAATTAAACCAAGTGTTTTAATTTTCATTTCATTAAAAAAAATAAAAAATATGTCGACTAGTCATAAATTGAAAATTTGATATTATTTTGTATCATAATGCACTCTTCATACCGAAATTTAGAGTTCGCTAGCGATGTATACTGATTTCGGTTAAACTATAGGAAGTTGTAGAGTTCAGCAATGTTTAGTATTCATATCGATTAGATATCGGGAAAATGTAGAGTTTAGTAGTATAGTCTATACAAAATTTAGTAAGTTTTAGGCAGATATAGAGTTCGCCAGTATTCTTCTATTGAAATCTTATCTAACTTAGAAAGATGTAGAGTTCGATAATATTCTTCCATTCAAATATAATCTATTTTAAGAAGTTGTAGAGTGTACGAATTTATTTGATGGAATTTATTTTAATTTAAGAATCTATAGCTTTCTGTTTTGACCAAAAAAGAGTAAAAGATTTTGTTTAAGGTTACGATTGTGTTTGTTCTAAAGGAAATATTGATGATTTTGATCATCTAATCGAAACACATTCATCTTACTTACATCTATAGAAATTACTCTTCCGACCAAAAAAGAAGGAAGGATTTAATGATTAAGATTTTAAATTTATTCCTATAGTCTGTTTCACAACAGTTTCTATAATAATCATATTCTTATAATTTTTTTAGAACAGATGATTGCAAGACTAACAGAGATTGTGAAGAGTGTTTTTAATCTGTTTCAAACTAAATATTATTACTGAATATTTATGATATATATATAGAGTAGGAAAACGTGGAAAATGTAAAATTATTTCCAACCTAGAGATCAGCAGTACTCTCTATTAAAATCTATTAAAGCCTAGGATGATGTAGAGTTCACCCGTAATCTCAACTGAAATCTGTTCAAGTCCAGGGAGATGTAACGGTCGCCAGTACTTTTTATTGAGTACTAACGGAGCATAGGCACTTGAGAAGTTCATCAGTGTCGTGCATTAACATTTAATAGACTTAAACGAAAAAATCCACTTCTAAAACTTTATTTTTCTCAAAACATGGTTTTTAGTCAGGAAAAATGAAATAACTCCTTCCCAATTTGAGCTATAGCTAATATATTTTTGTTTGTTTTAAAAATCTTAACGAGAGGAAACTTTTGTCCGACCAGTTTTTTAAAAGTCGATTTCTGGTCTGAAAAAAGTGAAATTTACTGTCGTTAGACCCTTCCAGTAAAATAGCCTTAAAAAATTAATAAAATTGAAGTTAAAAATTCTTATCGGACAAAAGGTAGGTACTGAGATTTGCTTTAATTTGAAACTAACCCGACCTCGATATCTTGTGTTATGGCCAAGTTATATCGATTCTCCTAAAGGCCAAAAATCACCTATAATTGAGATGAAACTCCAGCGCAGTAAGGCCAATCGGGCTGATATTTTTATCAGAGACATATCTTGTCAGGATCATTCATTCCTAAAAGTTTTCGCTTAAAAGACCAATTCTAAGTTGGAAATCGTTTCTGAGGGTGCCTTCCTTAAAGATTAAAACCATGAAATGCAACTGATGAAAATGAAAAACATCGATTATTATATCAGTTTCATCAACAAAATGTAATTTTTTCCATGTTTTGATTGCATGGGTCGAGTAATAAAGTTAATTATTCCTGCTAGAAAACTAGGGTACGAGACTTTGTGTATTCTAACACATAGAGTTCTCTCTCTAAAACATTGAAAATGGTATTTGTAAAGACAGATGTCGACATGACTTCTAAGCTCACCATTTTCTTGGCGATTTTTTTTTAAAAAACAACATGACACATGTTGTATTTTATATCAAAGTGATTCGATGAAAATGATTAAAAAATAATGAGAGTAATGTAATGATTTTGATTTTTACGAAGTAATTAAAATCATCGAAGGAGAACGATGTAAAAGTAATGAAAGTAATGTAATGATTTTGGTGATTTTTGAGAGAAGCAAAGTCATGTCATTTTTTCGATAAAAATTTTGCAATTAACCATTTAAATAAAATTTTTTTGGTGTTTTAGGTACACGGGTAGTTACACAACGGGTTATAATCATCTCTTTTCATAATAACAAACAACAGAAATTTGTTATTGTTACTTTGTTTGATGCACAGAAAAACATTAACAGAAGGTAAAGCACTATGAGTACTCTTGAAATGGCTGCGAATAGCGACCCATTGTTGGACTTTGTTAGTATAAATCGTCGTTTATGGAATGACAAAGTTAATTATCATATTGCTTCGACTTTTTACGATGTTTCGGGATTTCTTCAAGGTAAAAACACTCTAAACTCAATTGAAATCGATCTATTAGGTGACATACGAGGAAAACGTGTTATCCATTTACAATGTCACTTTGGACTTGATACTCTCTCACTCGCCCGACTTGGTGCACAATATGTCACTGGAATTGATTTTTCTGTAAAGGCAATTACAAAAGCTCAGGAGCTAGCCAATACGGTAAATCTATCTACATCGACTCAATTCATTTGTTGCAGCATTTATGATTTACATCATCATTTACCATTACATCAACCAGATGAACTCTTCGATATTGTATTTACTTCATATGGCGCAATCGGTTGGTTGCCTGATATCAATCGATGGGCTCAATTGATTTCAAATTGTTTAAAACCAGATGGAATTTTTATCATGGCAGAATTTCATCCTATCTTATATATGTTCGACAGTTCTTTTACACGTATCGAAAACTCATATTTTAACCTGGGAGCGATTATGAGTGACTGTGAAGGTACCTATGCTGATCGCACTGCCCCAATTCGTAATAGAAAAGTGCAATGGTATCATACTTTGAGCGATGTTATTCAAGCACTCATTCGAAACGGATTTCACATCGAAATTTTCAAGGAATTTGACTATTCACCCTACGATTGCTTTATTAACTCGGTTAAGACAGATGAAGGATTCTATCAAATCAAAGGTCTAGAAAAGAAAATACCAATTATCTACGCTCTGAAAGCAATCAAGATAAAATAATTATTAAGATTAAAAATTTCAATTCATTTTAGAAACAAATTTGTTTAACGAAAATTCGTACATCATCATGATTAAATACTCATTAATCACTTCTTTACTTGTCATCCTAAGTCAGGTTAAATTTTATTATTATTCGATGCAAAATATTCTTAATTTATCCAAAATCGAATATTCGAAGTTTCTTCTGTATCTCGATTAATTGAATATGTTTTTGGTAAACAATTTTGTAACCATTCAATAAATTCATCATTTATTGATAATAAATCCATATCTTTCCATTCATCATCATTACATCGAACAATTAATGCTCGAAGATTGGATAATTTTTTAATTAAATTAATAATATCAATTCGATTATCTATACTAATAAGAAGAACTTCACATTGATGTGCAAGTGTCGATCGTGAAAAAATATCACATTGTTCTTTCGAAAAAAATATAATTTCATCAGGTAAAAAACCTTCTTTAAAATGAAGTCGACGAAGTGAAGGTATTTTAATTTTTACTAAAGCTTTAAAAAATGATGGTCGAACATTAATATCTAATGAATAGAGATTAGATAATTGATTAAGTAATAATTGTAATTGAGAATAAATAGTATATTCTTCTACTATTGTTACATCAAGTGATGTTAATTGAGTTAATGATGAAATAATTGAGAAAAAATTTTTATCAAATGGAAATTGTATTTGAAGATGATAAACATTAGAAAATCGAATATGACATGGAATTAAATTTTGATATGTAGAATTTTTTAGAAAATTATATCGAAGAATACGTATATGATTATATAACCAATAGACTTCTTCATTTATACAAGTAGTTAAAAATAAACGTTTATTATCATAATCAAATTTATTAAAAGCATATGGTAAAGTATAAAGATATCCATGTGTACCTAATGGAAACCATTCACAACGAAAAAACCATTGATGTTCTATAAACCAAAATGAAGTTCGAAATGTATTTAATAAATTTTCCATTTGTTTTTTTTTATTATTAGAATTATGAAATTTAAAAATCATTCTTAAACGAAATATTTTTATTTTAAATAAATAATTACAAATAATTTTTTTCCATTCATATCCATTTAAATAGATTGATGATGTATCAAATGTTAAATAAGATAAATTAGGTATATGTTGAAAAAGACTTATCATTGAATATTTTGATCCAGAAAATGAAATATTTAATGATAAAATTGATAAAATATTATTATGTAATTGTTCATTTTCTTGATTACATTTAATAGATGTTGAAAGTCGTTGAAGATTAGGTGTATATTGACATAAATTAGATAGATTTTGTAAATTAAGATTAATATTCTCAAGATATAAATGTGTAATAGTTAATGAAGTAATTGTACTTACAGTAATTTCAACAGTAGACATACCATATGAATGAATATAACATAGATTACAATAAGTTAATTTTTTTAAATTCCATATATTATTAACTAAAATATCAGTCTTATTTCTAAGACTACGATAACATTTAATAATTTTTAAATGTTTAAGATTAGGAAGATTTTGACATTGAAGAATAATTTGATTTAATATATCAAGAGAATAAATATAATAAAGTGAAAGTGATTGTAAATAATTAAATTGATTAAGTTTAAAATTATGAAAAAGAAATAATTCAGTTAAATTAGATGTTTCATCATTATTTGAAAGATGTAATGAAATAATTCGATTGATAATTAATGGAAGATGTTGATGACAAACAATATTAAAATCATGTTTAGATATAGATCGAAAATCGATATAATATATTTGAAAAGAAGAAAAAAGTAATTGATTAAAACGAGTATTAAGATTGTAAAAAGCACGAAGAAGATGAATACCATTTAAGAAATCAAATATATCTAATAGTAATTCATTTGCTAATGATTCAAATTTCATTTTTTTTCTTCTTTTCTTCTAATTAAATATAAAAAATAAAAATAGTTAAATTTAAATAAAATGAAATTTATTACGTATTTAAATAAAATAAATAGAGAGATAAAATATCTTTTAGTTATTATTTTATCTATTTTTCTTTTGGCAACAAGTTACTGATAAATGCATGAAGGTGACTTTTTTATCATAAGGACAAAAGAGAATCTATACGGTTCTTCTATTAAGATGTAAGCGAGTTAATTGATTTATGAGTATTGATTTATCATAGAATATAACGATGTATTATCGCTATATTGTCTTTTTGCTGCTCTATGGTAAGTACTAAAAACGTTTTTTCGACAGTTCTGTGAGTAAATATTCAAAATATTTCTCAAGCAAACGTATGTGAAACTGTTTATGACATGTTTTAGTATATTTAGGAGTGTACTGGTCTTATCAAATTCAATTCTATGTTAGCGACTTTTCTTGTATTCGAATAGAAAGAGGCTATGAGGCCGTTGATCTGATGAAAATGACGAGTATGAGTAGATTATCATATGACTCAGAAGAGATGAGATTTCTAGGATTTATCTTTTGTTTCTATTATAATACGTATTCAGAAACTTTTGATGGATACAAATGATAACTAGATCACACAACGATAATGTTCCTAGTAAATGAGTTAATTCATTAACAACATTATCTTCTCCTATTTACATCAAGGTTTGTATTGACAATCAAAAAACTGAAACTATCATTCCCTCTATAATAAAGCACGATTGTGTGACTGACCACTCGGTGTTAACGATTAACGGTACAAAGGCTATAGGGGATAAGGTATAGCGAATATGGTGGTAGGGGAAACGAGATAAGGAATATGAAATACAGCACAATCCCTCTCGGACAAAAAAACTGTCATTTTCCATTTCATCTTTACATCGCTTGATACTTTGTTTAAAAAAACAAAATATACAAGCACAAGGTGCAGCGTGAAAAGAACTACAAGCTAGAAAGTAAAACCTATTTCAGTAGTGTACTTCTTGCTTTCACAAAAAGTAAAATCCTATGCGACCAATTTTCGACACTACGAAAAAATCTTTTTTTTTTCCAGCGTCAGACATTGGTCTCACAGAATTTTATTGTTTTTGAAAATAAAAAGTACATAATTAAAATAAGTTTTACTTTATAGGTTGTAGAGCGTTTCATGCTGCATTTTGTGGTCTACTTTGTTCTTTTTTAAGCAAACATATTAATCGGCAAAAAGATAAAATATGGAAAAAGAATTTTTCGTCACATAGAAAAAACGGATTTTTTATGGCAGCGTCGAAAACTGATCGCACACAATTAAAATCAGCTTTCTTTTCATGCTGTATCTTCTGATATATTTTGTTTTTTTCACAAAAGCACGTTAGGCGATAAACAGATGAGAAAAGAAAAATATGATATTTTCGCAGCGTCAAAAATTGGTCGCAAAGGATTTTGCTTTTTTTTGAAAGCAAAAAGTACACTATTAAAATAGGCTTTACTTTCTGGCTTCTGATTCTTTTCACGCTGCATCTTATGCTTGTATATTTTGTTTTTTTAAAACAAAGTATTAAGCGATATAAAAGTGACATAGAAAATGATAGTTGTTTTTGTTCGAGAAAGAATGAGATAAGCCCATAGGAAATATGGGTATACAGGATGAAGGATAAGAATATAGAGATGCGAACTGTCTCATTGTGTATTATCAGGTCAAGGGTAAAACACATATGTGATGTTTTTAGAGAAAAAGGAAAGTCATGCAGTATGCACGGGGGTCTCGCTAGTTGTTGATATAGGATCCATCATTTCAATTATTCATTCAAATTTTGTTAATGCTATTCAACACTTTGAAAAATGACTCGTCGATTATTTAATCATATTTTACAAACCAATTACGAATTAGCGGTGAACGATGATAAAATAAACTCTCACAGAATAATTCGATGGAGAAAAAAAAGGAGCAATAATGTTGATGCAAAAACGTTACTTTACAACCACTTCAACCAAGAATAAAAAGGCTAAATTTCAAATGTTGCATCATATTTGATTTAGGCCAGTATGTTTTATAAGAGGGCTTGACGATCTCCTAAAAAAAATAGATATCAGTACCCCTATAAAATTTTGCGATATCACTGTATCCATGTCAGAATCTGCACAAGATATCGTTCAATGCTAAAAGATATTGTTTGAATAACCACAAATCAAAGATTTATAATAGTAAAACGTATTTTTCTAGGGGAAATCTTAGATAGATCACTTACATTTCTGCAGGATATCACTCAATTCTAAAGGACATCCTTTCAGTTATCGTACATTGAAGGATTATAAAGAAACAGCCCTCCTATGAGATACCGACAATACCTTATTGAATAACAAGCGACCCGAGTCGATAAACCAGACATTAGATCGTGTAATGTCTTATAAAGCCATTCGCTTATAAGTTTTTTTGCATGATTATATTGTTCAATCTAGTACTATCGTATGTGTCACTTTTTTATAATAAGAAATATGTAAAAGCTAATTAATGGCTCGTGTCAGATTCATAAATAAAGAAACATAAAGCGAGACATAAATGCAGATCTTGTCTGACCTTATGTATGATTTTCTTCTTACAAAAGTCATGATTAAATTTTTTTAATCATCAAAAAAATATGTCTATAGTAAAATTCTATGCAACAAAATAATACTCTGTGATATTTCCATTAGCAAAACAGTTTCTGACTTCACATATGAATATTTTCAGCTCGCCTTCTTCAAAGCACCGTTGTCTTTTAACGCCAACAGCACTCAAAAAGATTTCTCGAACGTCTATCGTTACTAGAACAATCGAGATTAACAAAATATTACTATCACTTTCCTATACAATTAAATTATGCTTTTTCGATAATTCTGATGGTATACTACTTTATTCGTTTTCTACTATATGCTTACATATATTTTTATTCTTCTATTCGTTGATAATATAGAAAACATTATTCGTGGTTTCCTCCCTCATATTTCTATATTCCTTCGACTAGAGGGAGGGTCATATTAAAAAAATAGTTTGCTTGCTTGTCACATGATCAAAAAAATATATCTGCTTAAAAGTCAATGATCAGGCGTCTCTAATATCTGATTTTCGTCCAATCACGTACTTGCAGCTTAGGTATCCAGTCAATCAGGCGTTTTCGATATCAAGTTTTCAACCAGTCATTTTTTTTCACCATGGTAATCCACCCGATCAGGATATTTTAATATCGAACTTTCGTACCATCAGATTTCGCGGCGTTTTTCTCCATGAGAACAAGGACGGATCAGAGGGTTGTTCAGAGCAATTTAAGGTTAACAAGGGTGCTCTACAAAAGTCCACATAGAATCTCGCCACGTCTATCCGTGAAATAAGCAAGTTACAATTTCCTGCTATCTGATTGGCCAGTTTTTCAATTAATAGAAAAACGGACGCACCGATCAGTAGTTTGCGATAGATATTTAAATACTATAAAGCTTGAAGACCTAGGGTGGTCTTTACCAACTGCTAGATTTGAATTTTAATTAAAGTTTAAAGTACCACCCCAATTGATAAGCAAAGGGTACCCCCAATATATAGTATATGATTACCTATGAATGACTCCGTCCCGCAATGTATGAAAAGTTATGAACACTTTCATAAAGGTTCATTCACTTTATGAAGCTTTAAGAAAATTCCCTCAACTGAAGGGCGGGTCATGCAAAAAAATGCATTTGATTGCTTGTCAAAGGTCAAAAAAACATGTTTTTAGAAAAACCAATAAAAGAATCACAACTTTATGGACAACACGACGCTTAACGTTTAATCAAAGGTTTTCAGAGTCAAGGAATCGAATGGTACTATTAGTTTTTCATTTTTTTCACTTAAAGAGCCTTTTTGTGTACTCAAAAAGTGAGCACACTCTACAATCGGTTTGTATGTCCGTCCGTCCGTTTACTCGATAACACTTCACAATTACATCCGATTGTGCTGAAATTTTGTGCACAGAATTGTCTCATCAATATCTCGGCCGAATTCAAAGATGAGAAGGATCCGTCAAGAAATGGCGGAGTTATCCAAAAAGTTGTCATTATTGGTCCAACCATCTCTGAGGAGAGGTACAGGAATTTTTTCAAAAAAAAGTTTTTTTCCTGAGATTTTTTCCCAACATTTGTAAATCGACTCAGTTTTAACGCTGATTCTGAATATGATATTAGTTTTGAATCAAATCGTAGTTTTAAAGTGAAAGTTGTCTAAACAGGGTCCCAATAATGCACAAAATCTCCATCCTGAGGTCAGAGTGTCTAAATATGTCTCGGGTGTTCTAAATGCATGGTTTTGTCGCTACTGAAAAGAGTTATCAAATGGAACAATTCGAACTCGATAGCTACTAATACTGAGAAATTATTATGAAAATACTGATATCTCTGTGTATTATATATCTATCATAGATCGATGAAGTTTCCTATGACCATAATCTTGGCAGATACAATCCCAAATCCATTCTGAAATAGCTCCTCTGTACCCAGTTTTCTAAGCTGAGCACGAATCTGAACTCAATTTCTGTGGTTTCTAAAGATATTATATCACTCTGCGGGTGGAATCAATGATCACTAGATAGAATAGCCTACAGTGTCGTAAATGCTAACTTGGCTCCCCAGATTTTTTTTTCTTATAATTTGGTAACAAAAAATGTGTCTTGTAGAAAAATAAGTCTAGGATATTGTGCACCAAGTGAGAAAAATCGAAAATCCAACCTCTCGGAGTGTAATATTTCTTCGGATTTTCTCAGTTTTTGACTTCTAACACTTCTTCTATCTCATAACTTCCTCACTTGAACAGAATGAATTTGTAGAGTAAACTGTTTTCTGTCCAAATGAAATGTCTCAAAGCTCAAATGGCCAATCCGTTGACGAGATAAGGTCAAAATGGTGATCATAGACTTAAGATAGCTACTTTTTTGACAGTGTCGATCAAAATCAATTTGTCGTCAATTCTTTTTACTCTTTGAAGTACACATAACACTCGAATTTAAATCCGAGGTTTTCATATTTATTTCAACATGGACAAGAAATTCCTTTTTATTTATTTCATGTATAGAATAAACTGCTCTGTGCAAATTATAGAATTTCTTACGGTGCATCTTTCGGTATAATTTATTTCATTCACGAAATCATGTCAGATGAAAAAAGAAATTTCTTGTTTGTATAGAAAAGAGTTATGTTTTCGCAAAGATCTTATCAAGTATTTCTTTGTTCGAAAATAAAAAATGCGTAGTAAAACAAAGATTTACATTATCGATTGTAGATCTTTTCACGTTGTATCTCACAGTCTATTTAATTTTTTAATAATACGTATTTTGAAAGTAAAATATGCAATACAAAGTGCGGCTATCTGTTATAGATCACCCGTCATTAATCTTTTGTTGATGATCAATAAATATTTGTTCTCGGTTACTATTGTCTGACTAAACGCGTCCAGTTGCTTTTCTTAATATAATGACAAAATGAATACTATATTTTTCGTTTTAATTCAAATACAGAACAGAACAGCAAATTCATATGAGATATTGTTTTCGCAGCATGTTTAAGATCGTTGTTTTTGATAACACAAAGACGCCATCTGCTTTTCTCGACCAATGTAACTATGCGAATATTACTAATTGAGAATAGCAAGAGGAATTATTCAATGTCAATAGATAACGTGTTACCTTTTTGTTTTTTTTTGCTTGCAGTTGTTCAAGGACGAAGATAAAAATTGTGAAACTCATATTCGGAGAGGTATATTAGACTTAACAAAGAAGTTGCTGGATAAATCAGAAAGTAGACTTCTATGTAGATAGTTGCTATAATCACCCAGTTTTTCTTCTATCCCTATTCATGTGTTATTACGAGAGAACATTATTTTAAACCTACATAAAAAAATGTAGAAAAAAATCATAATATAATCGATTAAAATCTAGAATACCTTCTATGTCTATCCTTAATTCCATAAATTTATTTATTTATGATCCTTATACATTTATCTAACCCTTTATACCTATCTATTATTAATGAGGAAACGTTTTCGACTATAGAACTGCTTTTGAGTCTGAACTCGATGAATAAGACAGACCTCGGTGAGATATAAAAAGCTCTCAAATGTTAGCTGCATTTACATCTTCTGTTTAGATTTATGAGTATTTTACTGAAATTTTAGCTTATAGCATGATACATACCGTGAAATTCAAAGATGCCCTTTCAGTCTGAAATTTTACTCAAAGATAGATCCATTTGTGATTAGAATATCCTGAGAATTTCAGCTCAAAAGAATATTTCCTTCTCAAAATGTTAAAGTTTGTTTATCTTCTAGATCTATTGAAAATCGTTGGAAAAATAAAGAGTGACAATTGAATAAATAACAATGTCTGATATTAATAACTCATTCTCACAATCTACAAATCGTTTCATTAATCAAAGTTTCCATGCGATTTGGCTAGATCCCAATATCAATAAGCATGATAAAAACTATTGTAACATGTCGAGTCAATTGCGACAAGTCGTCGATAGAATTACTTTTTACACTGATATCGATCAATGTATCGATTTTGTCAGTAGTATAGATGGAAAAAATAATTTCATGTTTATTCCGGATGTTCTGAGTCAACAACTAATTCCTCTGATTCACGATATATCGCAACTCTATTCTATTTATATTCTTCGAAACGATGCTACAAGTTGCGATCTAAGAACAAAGAAATTTCAAAAAGTAAAAGAAGTGTCTTATTCGTTCGATGGTATTTTCAAGTTACTCCAATACGACATAAAACAGTATGAATACGATTCTTTTCCAATCAGTATTATTTCTCCTGGTGATACCGTGACACCTAATTTAAATGAACTTCCACCCTCATTCATGTATTCACAAATACTTAAAGAGATTCTCCTTGATATTGACTATGATAACAATAACAAAGAAGATTTAGTTCATTTTTGGTATGAAGAGTATGTTAACAACGAAGCAGCATTGAAGAAAATCGGAGAATTTGAAAGGGATTATTGTCCTGACTTAGCTATTCGGTGGTATACACGAGAAAATTTTACTTATTCCATCCTCAATCAAGCTTTACGAACATTAGACATACAAATTATGATGAAGATGGGCTTTTTTCTGTGTGATCTTCTTCAGCAGATTAAAAAAGTGAACACTGAACAGTCGATGAATCAAATTCCAAAATTTGTTTATCGAGGTCAAGGAATGTTTAATGATGAATTCAATAAATTGCGCAACAATCAAGGCAGCTTATTGTCATTCAACAGCTTCCTATCTACTAGTATGAATCCAGACGTATCAAAAATGTTTTGTCCAATACCTCCACAAGATCCTAATATGACTGCAGTTCTGTTCAAAATCGATATTAATTCAACTTCGATGAGCACACCTTTCGTATTCGTAAAAAATGAAACTAACTTTTTCGATGAGGAAGAAGTTTTATTTTCCATGCACGCTGTCTTTCGTGTTGGCGCAGTGACACAAATTGACAAGGATCTGTGGCAAATTGAACTAGTGTCAACTAATGATGATGATAACGACTTAAAGCAACTGGCTGATTATATACGAAAGGAAGTTGGAGTAGGTCCAGGTTGGTATCGAATGGGTATACTACTGATTAAAATTGGATATTTCGAAAAAGCTAAAGAGATATATCAAATATTGTATAAAAAAACATCCCAAGATGATACCATCACTCTTGCTTATCTATACAATCAGTTAGGATCAACTATGTATGGTAAAGGAGAATTCCTGGAGGCTCTAGAGTTCTACCATAAAAAACTTGAAATCGAGAAAAATTCTGTTATTCTCTATCCTCCAAATCTGGCTACAACTTATAGCAACATCGCTTCAATCCATCTCTGCTTGGGCGACTTTTCGAAAGCATTATACTTTTATAATGAGGCTTTGAAAATAGAAGAAAAATTTCTTCCTTCAGATAGTTCAGATTTGGCTCTTACTTATGAAAATATCGGTGTACTTCATAACAGAATGGGTAACTATCCACAAGCACTCGAATCATACAAGAAAGTCTGTACAATCTACGAAAAATCTCTTCCTCGAAATCATCCAGATTTAGCTCGTACTTACAACAACATTGCTACAGTTTGTGATCATTTGGAAAAGTATTCAGAAGCACTTGCTTTTCACTCGAAAACGCTTCAAATCTTACAGAGATCTGTCTTACCAAATGATCCAAATATGGGTAGAGCCTATAGTACTATCGGTTTAATTAATAAAAAAATGGGCAACTATCAAACTGCACTCATGAATTATCAAAAAGCACTTGAAATCTTGGAAAAGATACTTCCTCAAGATCATATTAGTTTGGCTACTATTTACAGTAATATTGGATCATTGCATTACAGTCAAGATCAGTACTCAGACGCACTAAAATTTTTATATAAAACACTGAAAATCGAACAAAAAGCACTTCATTCGGATCATCCAGATTTAGCTGTGACTTATAACAATATCGCTAGCGTACATGGCGCAAAACGAGAATATGAGGACGCACTCAAACTTTGCCAGAAAGCCTGCAAAATCGGAGAAAAATATCTTCCCTCAAATCATCCAACTTTAGGTGAATACTATAATAACATCGCTAGATTGTATTACAACATGGAAAATTATTCGCAAGCAAGATTGTTTTACCAACGCGCTCTTCAAATTCTTCGAAATACATTACCCGAAGATCATTCGCTTGTTCAAAATTGCAAACAAGACATTTTGCAAGTAGAAAATAAAATTTATTTTTCTCGATAGATCTCTTGCAAATAAAGACGATATGATAACGAGACGTCTTACTTTCGTTGACTTTGTCAACAAAGTATTTGCGTTTTTTTCAAAAATTTTATTTTTATTTTTCCACTTCAATGGCATAACTAGCTTTCAAATATATACGCCTGGAAAAAAATACTTGCACACTGTATTTTGGACATATCATTACTATAGAAAGGTGTTGTTTCAAAAGTAATTACATATTCTGAAAGCCCGTGGCATTCTCTATCGTTCTGTATTATTAAGTTTTAGTTTGTGACATTTTGTCAGCGAAAAACATTGAGTGTTATGAAGGTATCCTCATGTTCAGATTTCCATAAACTTGACTTTGTAATTGTCGTCAAAACTAGTCTTTTAAATTTCTCGTTACTATAAAATCAGTTTTTGAAAAAAGTAATTATATATTCCAATAGAAATTGAAATTCTCCATCATCCTGTATATTCACTCATTTTCTTATATTCATTTATTGAAAAGAAAATTTAAGTACAATGAACACACCCTCCCCCTCAAGCTTGAAATTCTCTATAGTCGTATATTTTTGAAAAAAAAAGTCCACAGAAATAGTAACAAAATTTACTTCATTTTAGAGCGTTTCAAGGAGCATGTCGACGTGACAATGGAATTATTCTCCAGCACATAAATGCAAGACAACACAAAAGTATATAGGATGATAGGGAATTTCAATTTCTATTGGAATATATAATTACTTTTTTCATAAGCTGATTTTATAGTGACGAAAAATTTAAAAGACTAGTTTTGACGACAATTACAAAGTCAAGTTTATGGAAATCTGAACATGAGGATACCTTCATAACACTCAATGTTTTTCGCTGACAAAATGTCACAAACTAAAACTTAATAATACAGAACGATAGAGAATGCCACGGGCTTTCAGAATATGTAATTACTTTTGAAACGACACCTTTCTATAGTAATGATATGTCCAAAATACAGTGTGCAAGTATTTTTTTTCTAGGCGTATATATCCACCGCTACAATCTACTACTTATCGTCAACGTTTTGACAGGTATAGGATCCCACGTTTGTAGAAGTCATGGAAGTTTTGTGTGAAGAAGTTGACAAGTTCGATTTTGACATCGAGCTCTTATCGTCAAACTTTTTCTCAAGTAAATGGTTCGAAAGAAAGCGAAACAATTGATAGTCTGTTGGAGCCAAGCCAGGATAATAAGGTGGATGAAGAACGATAATCCATCTCAGCTTCAACAGTTTTTCGCAAGTCAACTTTGCAATATAAGTTCTGGCGTTATAATGCAAATAATAAATTCGACCCTGCTTTTCCTTGATTTTTTTCTGCAATCTGGTCCATTTCTTGATAATAGAGATCAGCAGTGATGATGCAACCATTTGGAAGAATTTCCTAGTGAATAGTTTCATTCAAACCTCACCAAGCGCTCAGCATCACTTTCTTGGAATGTAAATCAGTCTTAGATGTTGGTACACTTGTCTAATCAGCGCTCAGCCATTGACACCTGTGCGTATAGTTAAGATATAACACCCACTTCCTATCGCTAGTGATAACATTGTGAAGTCATTAATAGTTGTGGTGATAATTCATGAGGTATCTAAACCCTATATATCCATGTCTTGCCTAATTCGTTCAAATGTTTTTCCACTGCAGTAAGAAACACCGTGAAGTTAACTGAGAATCTTCTTCGATAAGCTGTTTTAAGAGATTTACATTCACTTTCAACGGTCTTCCTGAGCGAGGTAAATCGTCGAGTTCTAAGATATCACTCTTAGGGCAATTAAAACAATGTTGCGCCGTTTGGATAAAGAGTACATTCTCGCCTATTGTGTTGCATATGTTGTTGACTGCTTTTATTGCTTTGTGAAGCAGACGGAATTCATGACGTAAAAGCACTCGAATCTCGTTTCGAAAAAGATTCATTTTCAGTTCAAAATCACCATTTAAAGAATATTCATATTGCCTTCATATACCGTTAGTATGAAAACTTCTTGAACTTTCTCGGATATTTTAGAAAATTTAAAAAAAAAACTGAAAAACTCTGTTGCCAATCAAATATGATCACAAGCTCCAAGTGCACTGCTACAGTTTATTGAAAAATTTCTTAGAAAAAACCGCAATTCTTTTTATGCAAAAGGTATTTTTTTGCGAAATAATTCCATTCAAATCAATTATAAGTCGATAATTGGTTAATAAAACAAGTAATACTCGTCTAAAGACTCGCTCAGCTCTTTCTCGTAGAAATTGTGTTTCTAAACTACCGTCAAACCGTTCATTTATAAAATTAAAAAACCCGAAATCAGATTCAATTTCCTCGACCTCAATTGTCTTTGACCAAACTTCATAAAAACAAATGTTTTTTGTTAAAGTTTTGTCGTTTGTTTGAAAAATTGAGCTTCACAATATTTTTTTGCAGCTGACTTCAGATTTGAATTTTTCGTCCTCCATTACCATTCGGTCAACCCTTATTAAATTTTTTTTTGTAAAAAAGTAGCTCTTTGTGTAAAAAAATGGTCCTCAACAAAATTTTGAAAAACTAACATCAGATTCGAGTTCCTCGACTTCAATTACCCTTTGGTTAAGTTTTAATGCATAACATTAATAAAATATTTTTTTGGCATTGTGGAGACATACAAGTAATCAAGCAATCAAGCAACCAAGCAATAGAGACAATTAATGTTTGTAAGACTCTCTTCTACGAGACAGAAAATAATCGGTTTGAAGATTTTAGTCGATTAGTACATGATGGGTGAACTGTATAAGATTATTGGTTACTATTGGAGGAAAATGAAGGGATTAACGATGATTTACCTTTGATTGTAACTCACAAGATCTATCATTGTTTGTTATATTACTAGTACTGGTTTTATTTTGGAATGGTTTAATGAAACTTTGGCCAATTTTTGATTTCTTATGATATTGACGTACAGTTGGAATAGTTGATAACTATTTAGAGAAATGCAAATACTCATAATTTGAAATCTAAAATATCTGACTAAAAAGAAAGACTCACTGGAATTTCTAATGATTTCAGAAGATTTTACCGGGAAATTCCTTTTGCTTTTGCGACACATAATAACGATTGATGTAGAACATTAATTTTTATTATACTTAGTTTAACCATCATTAGTTGCTGATCGTTTTTTTTTCTTATCAACGTCTGATTTGGATTGATATTCACTTTAAGAATTCGCAATGCAAATGTCTATTGCTTTTATCGAAGTGACATGTACTTTGATAATATGTTTCATTGACATTTTTTTGTAGTGAAAACAAAGAAAAAAAACCTTACTGATCATTGCACATCTGTTAGACGTATATACTATTCAAAGGTTTCATATTTATTGAATTTATTTTGATCCAAAAACAAATCGAGTTTTTTTTGCATTTATTATGAATTTATATTGTGTTTTTTAGAATTGATGTCTTCCACCTGATTGAAAATTTTTTCTACTTCTACATTCAAAAAACTTCATATTCTTTTTTTCTTCGTTAGTTAATTTTTATTTTGTATGTGTTAGTGATTCTTGAATTTATTGTTTTTCCAAAAATTTGATATTATTATTGAAAATCAATTTAAAGAAGAAATAATAAAATTTCTTCGAACACGACTATTATTTGAGATCACATTCGATACGAAGATCTCGAAATAGATTCTATCCAACTTCAATATTTCTATTAAGTTTCATTAATTTGTCAATAGTCAATCATGTTTAGTACAATAACCAAAATCTGTTTTTTCATTTATACCTATACAAATGGTCATTATTGTCTTCCCCTAATTCTATTGTGCTTTCATTTATTTCGAGAGAACATAAAAAGAAAAGGTTTATGAAAATATTTACGTTCATAATTGTTTTTATTTTAACTGATGTTAGAGAGTATCATTACGATGTTGTTCAACAGATTGTTTTTCGTGAATTGACTTGTCAATTTCATTCTTTAGAGGATCAACACTATTCGATGGAGCATTCGTTTTGGTAGTCAATAGAGTTATCAAAGAAGGGGATGAAGATGATAGTTTATTCATGGTTCCAATGACTTCAGATTTAAATGGAGTTTTTACAGTATCTTTTGTTTGTTGACGTTTTTGAACACTTGGACTAGTCTTTGCTTTGCGATTCCAATGCCAATTGTCACCGAATCGATCATTTTTATTCATGATCGTATGTGACGTTTGTACTTTTGATAATCGTGATGATTGTGATTGTAACTGAAAAAGAAAAATCGAACTTATTGATGAAATAGTATTGTACGATAATATGAAAGATTTTCATCTGGAAAAATGAAACTTACATCCATAGGTATCTGCCCCTGACTCAATTGAAGCTCATCATCGGTTAGATAAACATGAGGTGGTAGAATACGTCGTTGAATAGGATGCCACCAAAGTTTGTAACAAAGAAAAATCATCCCAAATATTTCTATAAGTGAAAAACAAAAGAGAAGTGTATGAAAGAAGAGTGCTCCTCGACGAATAATTGGTGATTGATTATTTTGTACAAAATAGATTTCTTCCTCAAATTTAATCTTAATACTTGTTGGTTTCGAAGAATATCGTAAATATTCTCCCTTTTCAGCGAAATACGATTCATCGGAGAGAACATCGGTATAAGTGATAAATGGAGCCCATCTACCATCGTAATAGGTAATATCGTTGCGTTTGAGTGGCTTTGTTACATTAATAACTTTGATGAGACGTACAGTGAAACTAGTCGAGAGTGCAATAGTTTGATTAACCGTATAAAAAAGAGTACATACATCAAGTTCATGTAATCGATGTTTTGTATTATCTTTAGTTTCGTCAGCTGATTTTCCATATAGACAAAGACGAAGTGCTCCGATGAAATAAGGTCCATTGATGCCAACTCGAACAAGAGACTTATGAGTAGGTAGACCAAAACTAAATGAACCACTCACATTGTTCGGTGACAGGGTGCAATTTGTTTTGACCGTTGATAGAGGGGTACCCGTACGTCTGTTACGTCGAACAATAAGATCATTGCATTGAGCCCTTGTATTGATCAGATGTATAGCCATAGTAAACGATTGTTTGTCAAGTAGTTCGAATATTTTCCAATAAGTACCATCGGTTTCAGGTAGAGGCAGTTGTAGTGCATTATCAAATTGCGTATTACGTTGTGTATTATCACACCGTTTATCGACTGCCTCTGTTGTTTCGATCGGATACGAATAGAAGTAAAAGGAAGCAAATATAGAACAATAAATAATGATGGTAAAAATAACAATTGATGCGAGACCACCAATCCATCGTTCTCCTTCTCCGATAAGATCAGTATGTTTGAAAATTCTTTTTGCTCGTTGACGAAAGACATCAACTGAAGTTAGACGTCGTCGTTTGATAAGAAACATTGTAAACCATATCAATAAACATACCACCGTAGCTACAAGAGCCCAGAAAAGAGGCGTATAAACCAAACAAATACCCCCGATAGTAGTAGGAACAAAATTTAATAGTAATAAATCATCATAGTCATCGATGGTAGGTGTATCCGGATAACTAAATGTTTGAATATGCTTTTTAAAATTAGTCAAATTAACATCATCACTAGCACCTAATGGACAAAATGCATTCGGTTTACAAGGTCGACATTTAATTGATGGTTTATTTCCAGGATTTTTTGTATGCGGTGGACAAACTGTGCACGGACCAGGTCCAGAAGTATTTTTGTAAGATCCACTCACGCACGGTTTCGGTTGCATGATATATAGATTTAGAAAGGGAATTGGTACGAGTTCCATAGAACAAAAACCAGCAGCTGCAGATGGAATATATACAATATCGCCATTTCTTAACAGGATTAACAAACTATTCAAACGTGTTCGAATATGACGAAAAATATGTTTACGCCAGGACTTCGAGCGTTGAATACCATCTAATGTCTGTTGATTGTTTGGAATCACAAAACTAGGCATAATGGAACCACGAGTTCGATTATGAAATATGTTCTTATATACTTGTATTTCCGATTCGGATGAATTGTGATTCCTCGATTTAAGAACGAGTATAGCGAGTGTTTCATCATTTAGCCAAACAACAGAACGACCAAAACCAGTCCAATTTTCAGGTTCACTAATTTCATCGAATCCTGAAACAAATTGAGACGTTTCATTACCTTCCATATACGCAATTGTTACTTTATTCAGTTGAAATTCACCAATAGCTAATGTCGTTCCTGAAGGATTAATACAAAGTGACATATCATTATCTTGATTGTAAGTAGTTCGTTCGGGTCCTTGCATATCGTTCACACCAATAGCACTAACATTAATCACACGTAATGGTTGAAGTCCAAATATATAAAGACATTGTTTTCTTCGAGCATTATTATGAACTAAATGAAATCCAGCAACAGCAGCCCAATCATTTCTCAGATCCAATGCGTAAGGAGTAAACGATCCATAATTCTCGCCAAAAATGAGAAAATTAGTTTTGTTTATTTGACTAATTTGATTAGTAAATAAATCATAAGAAAGTATAAACGAATCAGCAAAGATATAAGCGAATTTTTGTTGTGGATCCACTTTTAGAAACATATGTTCTTGATGATCTGCGTTCCATACGGTTGTATGATGAAAAATAGGTTGTGGTTTAGGATCATTACCACAGAATGTCAAATTCATAGTAACTCGAGTAAGTACAGTAGATTCAGATGTCATATTCTCGGCGAGTTGAACGAAAGATATGATATTTTTTCCCTTCGCAGTTAAGGTTGCAATACCGTAAATATTGAGTTCGACGTATGAATTATCAATCATACATGAAGAATTTGGCATTACATTGGTTGTTGAATAAAATGTATAAGTCTTTCGAACATTCGAAACACCGACGATAAAGTTATCGCTTAGTGCTACTTTGAAATCGTGACTATCTTCTTTTGATTCATATTTTATTGCTAATATACCCCACTTGCGAGTTAATAATAATAGTAGTAGAAATACAACTCGCATCTTCGTCGTTAAGTATGTGATTAAAAAGCTTTTAAGCTGAAATTGAAGTAAAAATACAGAAGTAAATGTAGTTTTATTTTTCTAACGATCTAATTTACGATCGATGTTATTCTAACGATATTATAAAAACTAATATTATAGGACTATATTGAATTAAGATATTTATTAGTCTCGATCGAATGAATATACATACGTACGTTCTGATACTATTTTTTTCTTCTTTTCCTTCGCTAACATTATTTTTCTCCACTTTCCTCGTCCATAGCCTAATCTTTTCTTTCTTTCCTATCATATGTTGTATACATTAATTGCAGTACCAACTGCTCAGTGCATGACTTTGATTCTACCGATGAATATTATACAGATCTATACTCGTAGAATATTCTATATCAATTGGTATGAATGAAAGAAAGATACGCAAGTGGAAGCAAAATAGAAAAAGATTATGATAAGCAAACATAGAAGTTTTTCTAGTACAGGTTGAGCAACGGAATCAATTGTGAAAAAAAGTAAAACTTTTTAGTAATAAATACAATTTGTTACAAATAATCTGTAGAAGAAATATGATTATCGCATAAAAAAATGTTATTCTTTTTATTATCTTTTTTTCTCACATGTGTTTTTACCTTATGATGTTACAGTTGTAACGGTTGAAATATGTAAAGAAAGTAAGCAAAAAGACTCTGTACTGAATTCCTTTCATTAATAGAAAAACAGATTATATTAATATCTATGTTTAGTTGTTGATATATGAATAAATGAATGGCGGTTTTCTACAGTAGTAATGAGAAAAAGTAAAGAAGAGAACAAATGACATGTATTAGTCAAAATACGTAGCCTTCTGAAACGATATATTTATATCTTTCTTGTTGAAAGATGATAGAAAATGAATAATCAGTTGTTTGCTATACAGTTTTTTTTTCTCTCGATATATACTTACGGCATACCAAAAGTAGTGAGGGAGGTACTTTTTTCCTTAAGCAAGGATATAAAAAATTTTTTCTTTTTACCAATAGATAAAGCGAAACACGCTCTGTCTTTCTATCCTATTTTATCAGTAATAAATTAATATCATAATATTAATTTAATTAAGAACTATTTTTGTTGATAACAAGCTGGTAGTATTTATATCATAATGAATGTGGGATTTTTATATTCCAATTTGTTATCATATAATATGTTGTATTGAAAAAAAAAATATACTAGAAGATGTAGCATGAAAATCTCTACAATTTCTAAAGTACCACTTATTTATAGTTGTACTTTTTGTTTTCAAAATGGGCAAAAATCTGAGCTAACAAATTTCAACGTGATTAAAATGAGATTGTTTTTTTGGTAAAAGATGAATTCCGTTTTTTCTATCCCATCTTTTTATTACTTGATTTGTTTTATTTTAAAAAGCAAAATGCACTGCACGTTACAGCGTGAAGAGCTGTACAATTTACAAAGATACGATAGAAAAAAACTGAATTCGTTTTTTTTTACCAAAAAAAGTCTCGTTATCATCACGTCGAAACTTGTTAACTCCGAGCTTTACCCATTTTGAAAATAAAAGGTATAACTATAAAATAAGTGGTACTTTAGAAATTGTAGAGATTTTCATGCTACATCTTCTAGTATATTTTGTTTTTCAATACAATATATTATATGATAACAAAGTTAAATAGAAAAATACCACACTCATTATGATATAAATGCTACCAGCTGGTTATCAACAAAAATAGTTCTTATCGAAACTTTATTATTATGATATTAGTTTAATACTGATAAAATAGCATAGAAAGATAGAGTGAAAGACACTCTTAAGGAAAAAAAGTACCTCCCTTACTACTTTTTGTATGTCCTAAGTATATTCTATCGATATATTTCTCTCGAATGAAATTGAATTTGAAAGAAATCAATACTAGAAAAATATTATACAATCAAACTCGTGATTCCTACTGGTACTAATAAACGAAAATTTGTTTTACACATCTTTAGTTAGCTGCCTAAACAGTACAGCCTCTTAAGCTTTTAAATGTGATCTTGTTTCGTCTAATTGAACTTTCAAATGATCATTTATATCAATTCTAACATTGAGATTCGATCCAATTGGATCATCACATTTTATTGACAAATAGTAAAGATTTTTATCATGACAAGCTTAGTTTATTATGACAGAAGATGGATCAGTCACAGATTTTATAAGAAAATCTTGTATTTAAACAAACGCTATTGTATCAAATCGCAGTCCCACTCAACAAAACTGCATTGTAGGATTATGGAAAAGTATTGCTTAGAAAAACCTAGGTTTGATATATGATTACCGCGGTTCGAATAATGATAATGTTCAATCGTATCCAGAGATCATGGCTTATGAGAACGATCTTCTCGTATAAAATACCTAGAAAAACCGTGCTTTTATATCCTGCAATTCACTCCTGTCATATTGAACTTTTTTGCAAACGCGGTTAATTACAGTACAAATATGGCGATTTTGTCTGAACATACTGTGGTTAGTTATATTCGCAGTGTATCAAACTGCGGTCTGTGTTATGACATCGTAGTTGATTAAAAAAAAATCGCCGTTTTTCACGATTTTGACTCAAACTTTTTTCCATGGGAAAATGCAAAAGGTTGAGCTATTTTTTATAAACGATTTTCCACTAACATACGCTTAGGTTTTGTACTAGACAGAACTTCCATTTAATTCGTAGACCATTGCTGGTCTTTAAGAGGATTGATATAATAGCTCAGAATTTGTTCAAATAAAAGGCAATGCCAGTATGGAACTTTTGTTCAAACAGAATTATTAAATTCTGCGTTGCACATTTTTCATGAGGATTTTAGTAGAATGAAGAAATAAAAAAACTGATCTAGCGATAAATAAATTTCAATGAGTAAATATACTTTTGATCACCATTGTTTTCTGATACTGTATAACTATTTTATTTTCCAAAAATTATATAGAACAAAAAATGCGATTATTTGTGAAATTCGATTAGCAACATTTTAACTGATTCATTAATGTCTATGTGTACATTAAAGCTGTGCCGATTTTCTGCAAACGCACCCGTGATTTTCGTTTACCTAATGGTTGAATACGTGTTTGATCACTAACTTGATAGAGATTAAATTTGGCATTTTATCGACTTGTCAGCTTAACGGGCACCCAGCGTTATTAAAGTTGAGAGCTGAAATTCTCATTTACAGTAGAACGGATTATGTTCAATTGAAGTTTTTAAACAGATTTTCGTATATTCTGCGTCGATCTATCTAGTTTATTTTAAGATATTTCGAAAAGGATTACTAGTTGCTACCTAAACTGAAGCGTTTTTGAGCAAAAATCGCTTGAAAATTCACATTTATCTCTTGTCATGTCTCGGTTAGTGTTTTGCTTCCGATCAAAAATGAAGTTGTCGCTAGTAATTTCGATACTAGATCTACAGTTTGGCATAAATAAATCATCTCCTGTCTTTTGCGAAGATTGTGAAAATAGCATTTTTAGTGAGCTCTATAATGTTCAATGAGTGCGTTACCGCAATAATCGGCGTGTAATCCAACAGTAGGACAATATCTTTGAAAATGTCTTGTTTTCAGCAGATAGTTCAGAGTGTCTATTGCAAACTTGCTCTCGAGTATTTGTCATTCTAACGTATGCATTTGTAGGAAATAAATCATCTCCGATACCACCCCAAAAAAGAAGGCTTTTTATGTGAGTGTGTTACGGACATATATTTCTCTTGTGAAACGTGAACCATGAAATGAGACGAGGTGAAAATTTTGAACATTAAACAACTTGGTAGTATGCATCTATGCACTAAATTTCAGGACTGTATGTTTAGTTATTTGAGAGAAATTAAGACGGAAAGTTGCTAAAACGTGAGTGCGTTACTTGCGGACAAGCCGTTATAACTATTGATATTACTCTGTTTTTTCGTAGAAAATCCTGAGCTATTTATAGACCATATGAATATTCTCACCTTATCTATCATATGTATTTTCTAGTGGCGTAACCAGAAAAAAAGTACAGAGAGGGTAATGCTCCTTCAAGCATTTTGTGCACTAAGCGAAAAATTTTTCATCGAAGCGGGAGTGTCCAAAGTTGACAAGATCGGTGAGAAGGGAGAAAGGAGAGTTACAAGTTTATTGCATCGTGACAAGCAGAGGTCCAAACAGGCCGCTAGGCCTGCCCGCCGGCCTGAGCCTGCCTGCGTGGAACAGGCACAGGATGTGATTTTGTTGCCTGGCACAGGCCAGGCAGGTTTTCGTAAAACCTAGCACAGGCCAGGCAGGCTATGCAAATAGACAGGCGGCCTGGGCCTGTCGGTATTTTTATAATCTCAAGTATAATCTTGACTTTTATTGGATTTCATCATTGATTTGTTGATTAAGCACTCAATTACACGTGTTGAGAGAGGGCTATAACTCATTTTTACAAATATAAATGTCCATATTCACGAATGATTATGATCTTTTTTAAATTCTTATATAGTGCATTGTCCAGTGGAAAATATCCATTATTTATTCATTTGCTTTATCTAATATTTGCTTTATTTTTATTATGGGTAAATCCGTGGGGTTTCTACCACTTTTCTGGAAAAAATTTTTTTCTTCGATTTTAATAGTCTAGTTAGACGTAACATCGTCGGAAACGGTCTACGGTAACAATTCAAATCTTTTTGGACACATAAAATATGGAGAACCACATGACTTTTTAGGAACACCTCACACATATAAAGGGTATCCCATAATAAGTTGTCAAT
>JAJEKB010020906.1:113011-135217 GCA_022393335.1 Macrotrachela quadricornifera
TGAGGGCTTTCATTTGATGCTAATAGATTGCATTAATCTCGGGGACAAGACAAACACCTCCATTGTTAGATGCGAAGTGAATATGAATTATCCCATGAAATAGAATATCATACTTGGAAGAATTCAATAGATGATATATACAGTTGGAAAATACCTGATTCATCACATTAAAATAAAAAGTCAGTAGAGGGAGAAAACTAAGAGAAAATACTATGGAAAATACCTGGCAGAACGAAAGAAAGAGAACGAACATATATGGATAATTCCCTGAATACAATTTAACGCTTTTCTTGTTCGATTTTAATTTTGTCTGGACAAAACTAAAATTTTAATTTTGTCCCCAACATATATATATATATATATACTAAACAGAGAATGAGAATATTCTCGAAAAACAAAAAGACCAGAGGAGAAGAGAGAAATTATGCCGTCACTATATCTTAGCAGCAAGAACGAAGAATATTTGAAAAGAATTTATATGAGAGAAGAAAAGAAAAGTATGAGATGACACATGCAGTTGTTTATGACCTTAATGACCTTACATATTTAATAGTTTAATGTGAACTAAACACTTTTTTCTCTACTGAACAATAGGTGGATGAAAAGTCACCCACCCGTCCTCAAAGGGTTAGTTGATCTTATAGACAACAATTAATAAATAAATAAATTATTCCATGATGCCAAGTCACATGGTTACCAACTGAGTTCGTATCCATCTGAGCTGGTAACCGTCTCAGCTAGTTAACAGATTGATTACCTTCGAGAAATGGATGAATATTACACGCTTCGCATCTATTAAAAGTGAAGGTAAATTAATAGATAAAATCCTATCTATACTCATATGTGTATGTGTTCATTTCATAAATCCATATATTTATCTAGTATGTGAAACAAGAGGAAAATCAGAAAAAAAATCTAATGATGAGTTTAAAACAAAACTATATGCTTAGGGCAGTTCAAAAGTAGTGAAGGAGATTCTTTTTTTTCTTATGAAAAGGTACACGAAATTTTCTTTTTTTATCAATAGATAGAGCGTCTTTCGCACTATCTTCCTATGCTATTTGATCACTATTAAACTAATATTATTATAGTAAAATTGCCATAAGAATTAATTTTGATGAAAACCAGCTGGTAGCATTTAAAACATAATACGTGGCATAAAAAATGGGACATTTTCATATTCCATTGTACTGTCACTCAAAACATTGTATTAAAAGAAAACAAAATATATCAGAAGATGCAGCGTGAAAAGCTCTACAATTTGTAAAGTATTGCTTATTTTGCTAGTTGTACCTTTTCTTTTAAAAATGAACAAAACTTTGAGCTACCAAGTTTCGACGTGATGAAAACAAGGCTTTTTCGGTAAAAAAACGAGTTAGGTTTTTTTTTCTATCTGTTTTTTATATAATTATTTTTTGTAAATTGTAGAGCTCTTCACACTGCATCTTGCGGTGTATTTTACTTTTTAAAATAGAGCATATAAAGTAATAAAAAGATGAGATAGAAAAAATCGAACTCAAATTTTACGAAAAAACAAACTCGTTTTCGAAATGTTGAAATTTGGTAGCTTAGAATTTTGCCTATTTATACAACAAAAAGTACAACTATAAAACAAGTGATACATTACAAGTTTTAGGGCTTTTCACGCTGTATCTTCTGATATATTTTGTTAGATTATAATGCTCTGAAATTGTGTAACTTTGAAAGATATTATTAGTTTTCACGGTAATAAAATACTTGTCAATAGAAATAAAGATGTACTTATTGTTGCTAGGGGAATTTACAATTTTAATCTGCCCTAGGAAAAATTAAAATCTTCAACTTTTCTTAAAAAATGTATGGAGAAAAGGGAATACATCCTATTCCGCAATGTTGAACATTGCGGAATTAGTTCCGACCTCGGAATCAGTTCCATCGATTCCAGAAATGCATCAAATCGAGACAGTAATTAATTCCGGAATCAGTGGCAGTAGTACCAACCAATTCCGGAATTGACGATACTAATTCCAGCGATTCCGTCCAATTCCGAATCGGTGGAATTTATTGCAATTCCGGAATTCCGTATTGACACTCGTTCCCTTTCTCACCCCCACATTGGGCATATGCAACCGGATCTGGAAAAGGACGGAATTAGTAGGAATTCCGGACACGAACAGTTCCAGGGTCGGTTGATGTCGAAATCTGATGAATATAATAGTACGGTAATAGAGCTACTGATTCTAGAATTATATGCTGTCTCGATGTGATGCGTCTCCGGAATCGGTGGAACTCATTCCGTGGGAGAAACTAATTCCGCGATGTTCAACATTGCGGAATGGGACGATTGCTCAAAAAAGGAATACAGTAGTCAACATTTTCAGTATCTAATGAATCAATATTGATATTTGTAAAATGTTATAAAGTGAAGAATCAAACGGGCGATGTTGTTTTTGTAGATATCATTGTCAAATTGTATAGAAATATCAACTTGTCTTCTATCGCAAAACCAATTGTATCCAAAAAATTATTTAGTATTTTATACATTTGATTCCGGATGTCACGGTGATCAGTTTCATGTACAGATGAATGAACTGCATAGAGCCAGAAAAAAAATTAACTTACAATTTATGTGATCAAGTCAGTATAAATATAAAAAAAAAGACAAATATTTTAAGCTTGAAAACATGATACCATATCTTTGAAACAAGAGTGTTTGTTAGTTTACATAAATAGTGTGTTAAAAAATAAAAAGAGAAAAGGTAGCAAAAAAAAATTTTGCAAATTTTATCGAGTTTCATACACGGAGCCCAAGTAATATAACTATAACTATCACGACAACCAAGATGCGAGAACTGGTCATTTGAATTCCAAAGCTCACTTCAGATGCGAAGCTGGACAACAGCTTGGGTAGAACATCATTAATTGAATTATATGTTAACCTTTTCCAGTCATCAGCTTGCGGATAGAAATATTCTTTTGTTTGTGCAATGACATCAATACAAAATGGATCACTTAGGTTACTATAAAAACGGCAATAGAGACGCAACATAAACATGGCATTTGTACTCATCGTCGCATTGTAAGTACCAGCTTCCCAAATACCACGTATCACACGTTTTGCTTTAGTCAACTGTTGGATGTTGCCATATGGTAGCCGGCCACCTGTAGGAACACCAATATCATACTCGGTTATCAAGCCATTTGGTACCCATCGTTTAAATGCACTCTCTGTATCACTATCAATAGGCATGAATGACCATGCGCCATAAGGACCAACGGCAGTATGCCAATCAATGAGAAGAACATCAGTTGCAGTTGGAAAGTACTTGCTAATAACAAGATCTTCGATCTGACTTGACCATGATTTCGATGGTCCGAAATATGCCACACCTTCAGGTCTTTTTCCTTGTCCTGTTTTCAGAGCCAAATTAACAGCTTCTGGGCCATACTGAGCAACTAACTGTCCGAAAACAACATATGCTTGTTGTCTTGCTGATTCATTCCCTAAACTAGGTAGATTAATTTGATCTATTAATGTTTGAAGTATAGGATTATCATAATTGAGTGCATAATACATAGCTTGGTTCTTCAACTGATCAGCATTTTGTTCATTTTCTTTTAGAATATATGAGGCACCATATGGATTAACCATATGCAAATGAACCATCCGAACACCTGCTGGAAACATTGATGGGCCTCCACGAAGCAAGCTGATTTGAGCCATTGATCCGGCATAACCTTCTACACCATGAGTTCCTGAAATAGTGTAGACTACTGCATTTTTTGTTTGATCTCCTACTGAACAAACGGTTGCCTGTAGTATTTCTCCATTTACACCCTTTTTTGTATGATTCAGATATTCAACAGATCCATTCGCATATTTGCAAGCAGCTACAAATTTACTCGTTGCCTCTGTCACATTATTTGAATAATAGTAGTTATTCGTTGATGGATCATCAAATGCCACGCAACTGAGATGTATTGAACAAAGACTGATAAGTACGGAGAGGTAGAAAAAATAAGAGAAGAGAAACATTAAGGGATATGTTTGAAGTTAGTGATGTGTCGCACTATCAACAATTTGGATTTAAATAGTATATAGACGAAGCTATAAAAGTCAACAACTGCACGAAAATTGTGGCATGTAACGATCATCCGATGTAAATTTCAATTGTGATTGGATCGAGCGTTAAGAAGACTAGAGTATTGCTGAGTCATATACACCAATCGTCTTATGCGTCATTCTCTGTAGTAATGCAATAACAAGAGACAGCTTATAACGAAGCCGATGTTGAAGTAGAGAAGACAAATATTGACTGCAACTATGGTGCGATAAAAACATGTAAATATACAAAAAAACATTTGAAAGGTTATGAAATTTTCATTTTGGATTATTCTTGACGCAGCTGCATATCAAATAGATACTTCTTAGTCGTTTAATAACGACAAAAACAAGCTGTTACATTACATAAAGCCGCCGAAGAATACTAATAAATTTTTAATACGCGAATTCGCTTTTAGTTGTAAATAGTCATTTGATATTTTTCTTGACCTATCATTAAAAAATGATTAACAAGATCGATGACTAATTTCGTTGTTTAATGAAATTCAAGATTAGATTGAGTCATAGAATAGAACATCGTACGACCGGAAGACAACGTTAACAAATAAAACTATTAAGGATTCTTTTCGTAAAGAAAAACATTCAAACTGCACGGAATAAAAATATGTTTTCGAGTAATAACGTTTGCGATGTTTTTTTCTCAATTTTTTTTAATAGAAACACAGTTAGATTGAGTTTAGTAATTCTCACTGCTACCAAAAGTAATCACCCTTGTATCAATTATCAAATAAAGCAACGCTGATTAAATAAATATTTTTTAGTGTTTTATGGATTTCATCTTTGGATACATTCACACAAAATTAAGCAAGTTCAATTAATTGTTACCGATCAATTTTCTGTATATCTATATTTCTGACTATGTTTGAGATCATTCAGAACACTAGTTTATTTTTTGATTATGCTTTATTTCTTGTTGCTCCGCTCGGAAGCGTTTACAACATTTTCAAATGAAAGGGGGATAAAGCGGCACATTAAGTTGCATAAATGCCATTAAAAACATAAGCAGAGACTGTCATTAAATCACGATATCCTATAATGACTGACTTTATGACAAGACCTTATAGAGCGAATTATACATTCGAAAAGATTAAGTGGAGAAAAATAGAAGAAAGAGAGTACGGAGAAGAGAGAGAGAAGAAAAGGGAGAGAAGGGCAAGAGAAAAGAAGAGCGTGACGAGAGAAAGGGAGAAAAAGAAAAGAAAAAAAGAAAGAAAGAGAAAAAGAAAAGAGAAAAAGGAAAGGAAAAAAAGAAGGGCGAAACGGGAGGATTAGAATAGAGGAAAAAGACGAAAAGATACGATTCAAGACGATCTAAAAGGGAACAATCGCTAAGCAAGTGACCAACTAACATGACTTCAAAATCGGCAAAATACAAGTGACAGATTCCACAGATAATGAAGCAGAAAACGCTACAATAATGCGAGTAAGCGAATAGCAAATTATCTTTATTGTTCTCGTAATAGATCATCCTTCATTATCGATATATTCATTTACTGGATCCTTAACTGGTATTATGTATGGTCGACCATCAAGTGGAGGTGCTTGAGATTGGAACTTTTTTTTTTGATCGGTATGAGCTCCTTTGATTAAGGGCCAGTGTTCTACCCGTATAAAACAGCACATGAATACTAAGAGTATTCCTACCGATATTACGGTCATAAGTTGCCCGACATGATTCCAATTCCTAAGGTTGAATTTGTGTTGATTATTAAGAACATCGATTAACTCTTTGTGCTTGTTCTCTATATGTACTTTACACTCTTGATCCCCTAAACTAAAACTGAGACTAGTCGAGTAGGTCCAACCAATAATGGTGAGGATGAATAATTTCTGCATAATTTTAAGAGTATACTAGTGCTGGACAAAACAATAATAAAATGACTGAGGAATAATTTCTTATGTCCCCTATTATATCTATTCATTTAGAACGCGACGTGAGAAGAAAAGAATTTAGAGAGAGCACACCAACTCGATTGTTATACAGTGGCGGTGCGACTGTGAGACATAAACAATACCCAAAAGGTGAAAACGAGGAAGAAAGAGGTACAGAGAAAAAGTTGTACAGCTGAAAAGAAATAGGTACGCCGGACGCGATAGGTGTCACGACTCTCTCGGCAATTGGGGTGTTATGGCTGATTGGAACACTTAATTTGTTGTCTAATCTGTCTTTGACAGCTATGTCGTGCTTGTCTATAAACGATATTCAGTTTAATAAATACGAAACTCTTTTTTCTTTCATTTTTTTAACACGAGAGAGGTTGAAAAAGTGGCCAATTTCAAGAGATTTATGTTTGCTTCGATTATTTCCGTTTTGCCTATCTAGCTTCTCCCAGTAGAAAATGTCTTGGTAGAATAATGATAGCGCAAGATCAGTTCTATGCGCCATGGATAATCTTTTTTTTCAAATATTTACACACATAAAATTCTAGAGGTTTTTCTTTCGTTGCAGTGAGAACGTTAACAGCGTCCATGAACGGGGAACGGTGGACTATCCTAAGAGCGACTCTATACTTCCTAAGAAAAACCTCCTGTTGGGTGGGAGGTAGTAACGGAAAGAAGGGGAATATCCATGTAAAAAAAAAGAAGGAGTACGCGAAGAAACAAGTTCTCTAGACTTGTGTTGATATATATTTATTTCGTTTGAGCCACTTTACTTTAACATATGACTTTTGTGTATTTTCGAGACATTTGTCAACTGTTAATTTTAATGACATTTTATCCGTCCAAGTGAAATCTAGGTACTTGAATGATCTTACTCTTTCTAGTGTTGTATTGTTCATTACTATTTCTAACTCGGGTTTCTTCACCTGAGAATGAAAGGTTTAAAAGACAGTTTTAGCTACATTTATGGGTTGTTCTCATTTTAGCACATAGTCGTATAAGTTTTGACATACACGTGAGCCTGCAAGTTGTAAGTGCTTTAGCATTCCTTTATAACTCTTTTGGATTAATGGTGTGGTCAGCACGCCTAAATCGTCAGCAAACAAGTGCGTAAAGAATGCTTCTGTACAGTTAACTAAGTCGGCATGGTATACGATGAATATGAAGGGACTTAAAGAGCTCCTCTATGGTAAACCTATATGTGTATGAAAGACTTCACATTTTACATTTCCGAAAACGATATAGGCACTTCTGTTCTCCAGCCAATTGATTACTATATTCAAAAGTTCTATTGACATTTGCATTCTAAATAGTTTAACTATTAGCCCCTTATGCCAAACAAAGTCATAGGATTTCTTATAATCTACATATATTCCTAGAGTCGGAATATTATCAGCTAGATGATTTTTTATTTCTTGGTAGATGGAAACTATTCTAGTCTGTAAGAGACAGCCTTTTCGAAAACCAGACTGTTCGTGTGGAATGATACTTAGGGCATACCAAAAGTAGTGAGCCAAGTAATTTTTTCCCTCAAGCAGAGGTATAAAAAAATTTCGTTTTTTTCGTTCTTTTCTTCTTATCAATTCTTATAACCTGCTTTGACATGTTTTATGTGCAACGATATCAATAGAAAAGAAAAGAAAACAGAAACAAAAATGAATTTGATGATTATTTCATTAAATGTTCAAAGTAATCACCATGTTTATCTACACACAGTTGCATCCTTTCGACCCATTTCTCGAAGGTCTTTTTTGTACTCGTTTGGATCTAAGGAGTTTATGAAATCGATCACAGCATCATGTAATGATTCTGAATCATCTTGATCGGTCAGATAATCTCTGATCAAGTCGAATAATCAGAAGTCGCAAGGTGATAAATCTGGAGAATTGGGTGGATGTGGTATTATTGTAAGACCTTCGGAATCAAGATAATCAGATACATCTTTATGCACGTGTGGTGTACCATTGTCATGATGAATTTTGATACCACGAACTCCATACGAAGGTCTTTGACGTTTGATCTCGTCGATCAGAGGTCGTAAACACTGGTTGATGTATTAATGATGGTCAATAGTCTGACCACGTTCGATGCGATAGATTAACATAGGTCCGGTCGATTTGAAAAAGATCGAAAACAAAGTTTTTGGTACAAACCGACTTCCTCGAACAACAGTAGGTGAAGGATATCCTATACTTACCCATGCCTTGTTTGATATCTTTCGACCGATCTGTCTGTGATGAAACCAGAACTCATCACCAGTAATTATATCGCATAAACGCCACGTTCCCTGGTGAAATTTCGCTAAATTTTGCTTGCATATTCGAACTCGTTCAGCTCGCTGAAGATCGGTGAGATCCTTAGGTATGTAACGTGTGGTTATCTTCCGAAGCTTTACATGAGCAGTGATTATTCGTTGAACAGTCCCATGACTCAGATCAGTTTGTTCTTGTATATCTTCGATTGTAATGTAAGGATTATCATCGATGAGAAGACGAACCTGTTCGATATTTTCAGTTGTCGTTTCAGTAATAGGTCTACCAGGTCGCGCTTCATCTTCAATTTCCTCTCGATCATCACGAAACAATTTTGACCATCGTTTGACTGCGCTTAGACCAGAAGCTTCATTACCATAAACAGAATTCAATTCATCATAGATAATTCTTGCTGGAATACTAAGTGCAGTACGCATTTTTATGTAAAAGCGAAAGTTTTCAGTAGTCATCTAAAGTCAAAAAGGAGAGGAGAAGGAAAGAAAAAAAGAAAATATACGATGATCCGTAATAATGCAGATAATAGCTTAGATGCATTCCTTCTTATGTATATATGGAAGGAACTTGTGAAGATGATAAGAAGAAAAGAATGAAAAAAAAGAAAGAAAAAAACACAGAAAAAACAAAAAAAAAATGATGTATAAACGAAAATATAGGCTTCTGCCATCAGGAAGTTGTACGCAAAAAAGTTTTCTCCAAATTTTCCTAACTTGGTAGAAGGCGAGGAATTATCAATAGCATATAGAAAGATAGAGCGAAACACGCTCTATCTTTTGGTAAAAAAAGAAAATTTTTTATACCCCTGCTTGAGGGAAAAAATTACCTGGCTCACTACTTTTGGTAAAAGAATATAAATTTGTTTTATGTGTTGGATTCTCAATCGATATAACTAATGTATCGATGTAACTATTAACTGGCTGAGTAGATGGTGTTACAGTGTTACAGTAAGACGAACGATTAGAATATATATTAGTTTTATTGGTAATCGATGGAAAAAATGAATGTATCACATGAGGATTCAACGAAGTGTCTACATAGAAATCAAATAAGGCTGTTGACTCATCAGAGAAATTGGTGGCATCAATAGATTTATGCAGAAGTATAGGTTTTACAGGCAGCGAATGAAACGTAGTGGGATAGGATAAAAATCCGACACAATATCCTTTTCTGATATACCTAGGAAAACATGACATATTAGTGGATCAAATCTTAGAACGATAGTCATGAAAATTCAATAATGTGCGTGTAATAAACAAACTATTAACGGGTGGCCCAGAATAAATGGCGGTCTCAGTATTTTGCAGATATCTTCCTCAAATTTTGGCGTATATACTTGAGTTTTCTTCCAAAAGATAGCCCGTGAAATTCTCTACAAAACCTCATGAAAAGAGCTCTCCCAACGAACAACTATGGAATTATATCCGATCAACACTACAATGCTCCAGAATGGCTCACTTTCAAAGCACTGTTTTCATATTAACGGTTTTGCGCCGTACTTTTGATCACACATAAACAGACTGAATAGGCCGTTTTGTAGTCCATGAAAAGTTCTAATAGTTGAGTGAATACTTTTTTTCACATGCTGTAAATTTATCTGAACAAAACCTTTTCTTGTTTCCCCTCCATTCACATTCTCAGAATGCGCCATTAAGATTGATCGCAATTTTAATTTTTTTATGTTAAGTGGAAATTATTACATATTCAGATTTATTACCAAGCTGAAGGAAAATGTTTTCTCTATTACTTCTATATGAGCAGAATGTCGCAAAATGTTTTTTCTGCAATGCTTGAGGTGTATAACGAGAATGATTGATGGATCCAAATCGTTTTTTAAGAAGATCGGCAGCTGGAACCTCACAATCGTATCCGAATATTTTCTTTCGAACTCAATGAGAAGGGGTACACCTGGAAAGACGGGAAACATGCATCAGAGTACGGTCTGGTATCTGTTCCACTTGAAGAAGTGAAATAATTAGTATTATAAAAATGCGCATTTGAAAGTGAGCCATTTTAGAGCATTGTAGTGCTGATTGGATATAATTCCATAGTTGTTCGTTGGGAGAGCTCTTTTCATGAGGTTTTGTAGAGAATTTCACGGGCTATCTTTTGGAAGAAAACTCAAGTATATACGCCAAAATTTGAGGGAGATATCTGCAAAATACTGAGACCGCTATTTATTTTGGGCCACCCGTTATTACGATGAAAAGTTCTATTTGGAATCAAAGATAAACAAACAGATGATATAGGTACAGTGACTAATGTTGCTCGAGTTGAATAAGGAGGAATACATATCGATTTTAACGAAGTAACAGGTATATGATGAAGCTTATAGTCAGAATCAATAGTCATTGTTAATATACGCTGCTGATATTCAATCGATATAGTTTGATGTTTCACGTCAAAACTTAGATTATATCGATTTATATAGTCCATTCCTAAGATGAGATTCGTACATCACTTTCGAGCTATATGAGCTTCTATCGTTGTAGTTATATTAGCAAATCGAATAGATAACTGAACTGTACCTAAAACGTGAAAGGGTGCGATTCCATCAGCCAAAATAAAAGAACAAGGTGCCTTGTTAATGACTTTAAGATGTTTTAGATGTTTTAATAATTTTTCGTTTATAAATGTTGTGGTTGCTCCGGTGTCAATTAAAATATTAGTACGATAATCATTAGCAAAGGTAGTTAAATAAATTAAAGAAGATTTAGATGGTTTTATGACTTTTTTACCGGAGACAACACCATCGTACGGTGTCCCCGGATCTAGAAATTCGGACAGGCAGACGCGTCATGTCCAAATTGATGGCATTGATTGCAAACGTTAGATGAATGTATCTCCCGTGCAGGTTCTAGATCAGTTGAAGAAGATGGTAAATCTATAGCATTCACTGTACTATTACGAGAAAAATTATTATTTGTAATTCGAGCTTGCAATGGTGGTAATTGCTTACGACTCGTATTCATTGAATTATTATGTACTCTCTGTTGATTAGTTCTTGAGAAATTTTGATTAGGTTGATATGCATTACGAGAAAATTGAGAATACGAGGATGAGGTATTAGGTCTATAAAAATTAGGACGATTATTTGGAAATCGGTAATCATTATAGGAGCGTTGTGTATATCGATTTGCGTTATTACTGGCCGAATTATCAAATGATTGACGCACAGGCAATGATGGAACTGCTATTTGTGAAGTTGTTTTTTGTACAACTTTCGTATTATGATTATCTATAATCGAGCTCAAGGGGGAAACAGCTGATTCCATGATTCCATGATTCCATGATTCCATTGATTCCACATGATTCCATTGATTCCACATGATTCCATTGATTCCAATTGATTCTACATGATTCCATGGACTCATTTGAATTACGGATATACACCTCACATTCATCAATATGAGCATTAGTATTGAAAGCTCCATGCATTTGATATAACGGCGGCACCTACCGGTTCAAGCCCTATTTCATAACAGTACCCTTGAGTTCCGATGTCCCATATTAGGGTAATATCCTTTAGCCCTTGTCCTCTATGTTAGAGTGGTACCCCTGTTCCTCATGTCCTATATTGTAGTGATATCCTTGAGTCCTCATCTCCTATTTTGGGGTGATACCCTTGAGTCTTGATGTCCTATATCGTGGCGATACCCTTTGGTTCTCATGTCCTATATTACAATGGTACTCTTAGTTCTTCAAATCGTACTTTAGGGTAGTAGCCTTGGGTCCTGAAGTCTTACTTTAGGGGGTAGTTTTGGACGGCCAAGTTCTATATTAGGATGGCATTCTTGGTACTTCATGTTCTATATGAGGGTAACCTTAGTTTCTTAATTCCAACATTAAGATAGTATCCCTCAGTCGTCAATAGGGGTGTCGATTAATATTTATTTATAATTCAGTTTATGCACGAATTAAATAAAAAAAAAACTTCAGTGCAGCCTCTTATGATACTAAAATGTGGAACTCACATGTCTTCTTCAGCTTGATTCTTTGACTGCGTCGGGGAATGGAATTTTTAGCACGAAATTCTAGCATAGGACAATTAGGCACTAGGAATAATCAGCACGGTGAGTATTCAGTTTGAGAATTTATAGCATGAGCGTGTTCAACAGCAAGAATAGTCAATATCAGTTTGAATTCATTGAATATATAAAAATTACACATTTAACTCTAATTTAACAGTTATATGCAGAAAATACAAAAAAAAAACAGAACTATAATGAAATATTGTACATGATCAAATCAGTGTATGCCAGAGTATCTGAATAGTAGGTGGAGATAAGATTTAATAAGCGTTTTCGAAAGCGTTGGCCTTGGAGGTTTTTCAGTAGATGTCTAGTCTTCATTTTATCACAGGGTGCTCCAAAAAAAACTTATGTCTTTTCAAAATCTCATTTCTGCACATATACTACCCAAGTGGGAACTAGCTCCTATTTTAGTAGATCTAGATAAGAAGATGCTACAGGAGAAAAGTACTTTTATTTTGAAGTGGTTGTATTGTAGGTGAAAATACACAAGAAACTAGTTAATTTTGAGTTCTATGCTGAAACGAAATCATGGTGACAAAGGATCGTCCCGAAAATCGTAATATGAGTAGTTTTTGATTACCTCTTGAGAGAAATAATATAGAGAGGTGCGATTTTCGATGTTAGAAAAAAGAAATGAGGACGCACCAATACTTAAACGAAAAATACTCACATATTGGTTTTTGGTACGATCAGTTGTAGTTATGATTTCGTTCCAACACAGAATTCAAAATTAACAAGTTTCTTGTGTATTTCCATCTAGAATACAATCACTTTAAAATAAAAGTACTTCCCTCCTGTAGCATATTCTTATCTACACCTATTACGATAGGAGTCAGTTCCCATTTGAGTAGTACACGTGCAGAAATTAAATTTCGAAAAAAGGAAGTGTTTTGGGACACCCTGTATATTAGCCTGAATTGTATTTTATCCACCAATTATTTTTTCAAGAAGATTCCCATATTGTTCGATATGCGGATTGGAACACTGCTCCATCAGGACGATTAATAGTTCAGCGGGATTGTTTGTCTTCACACAAGATTATTCTGCTCAATTACACAAGTTCTGATAATCAACCTTACGTATGAAAATCTATTAAGGCCTAAACTGTAGTTTTTGCCTTGTTGTGCCATTATTAGACATTGGTACTATATGAGAAAATAGATGTATTTAAGGAGCAAAAGTGTTCTGTGATGAATTGTGCAAGTGACAGAAGTATTCTTTTTTCACATTAATAACAAATAATTGGGTCAAGTTAGGACTATTAGTTACTTTTTAGAATCTAAATTTTGTATTAGATTATATCACGACTGATAGGTCTTCGTTATAATAGGCTTCACAACTGATACTGGTCTTTCTTGGTGCTCAACGTGCTCGTGCTGATTATTCCAAGTGCTTAATTTTCTTGTGCTGAAATTTTCCGTGCTGAAAATTCACCAACCCGATCCCGTCTACTATAATAAACTGCCATTAATTCTTCGCACTGTCAGAGATGTCTATAATGTCTGCGTAGAGCATTGCTAAGGGATCTGTCATGTTTGTGATAGTTTCTATACTAACGCTCGTTTTTCCTGCCATTTCCTGTGGAAATGTATCTGATGACCTTTGATCCCGGTTGCTATAGTGTCTCATGTGACGCTCTCTGCAATTGCCATAGTTATTATGGAAATGTACTCATTGATCTTTTACTTTAGACCCCCTTTGATATGATCTTTAATGGAACACTGTCTATAACGGACTTGTGGAAGGAAGAGCCGGAAGTCCTCGACTTAAACTTACACTCACTATTTTACTTCGTTAGATACGTGAGTTCCACAATAAATATCGATCAAAAGAATGCTATATTATCCGTGGACAGGCACTTCGTCGACAAATTTTTGTCGAAACAATAATTCATCGAAAGTGAATCATTTTATTCTTCTTATTTGTCTCACCATCAGCAGACAAGTTCCAAATCAACACCTAAAACTTTGCTCCTCTGGCGACGATGGAAGAATTTCAGCACAGCATTCAACGAAATTACATGTTTTACGTCGCAAAACATTTTTTTTAAAGCTTCACAGTCCCTCGAGATAGTTCCAACTCATTCAATTATTTTAAAGAACTGTTAAGAGTTTAGACTAGTGAATTTTCTCACACACCGCACACATACACGCACAGTCTCACATTTGCAGTACTCCTCCATGACCCTTGGCTTCATCCTCACTCTCATCTCACCTTTATATTTGGGGTGCCCTTTATGGTCAAGAAAATACTTTCAAGGAAAAACAGATATTCATCTGAATTTGTTGATGAAGTACTTTATCGACAAAATGTCTTTCGACGAATAACATATTTACCAATCAAAATTCCTATTGACAACGCAAGAATAATATCCTAATCTAGGCATTAAGAACCTAAGGGTATAACCCTAATACAGCACTTAAAAACTCAAGGAGATCCTCGTTGTACAAGTTTTGAAATCCCAAGAGTACTGTCCTAAAGTAGGACTCGAGATCCTACGGGTATTACTCTAATATAGGATAACAGGATCGAAGAGTACCACGCTAATATGGAAGACGAGGACCCAAAGGTACCACCATAATATAGGATTTGAGAACCCAAAGGTACTCCATAAAGTAGGATTTGTGGATCCCACTCGGCATGATTTTAAAAGATTGAAAGAAAAAATGTCGACGTTTAAAAATGTCGAAAATGTGAATAACACAAGTTAAACACACTCTAACGATATAAAAGTACCACATATGTTTTGTTATAACGTACCTGAACAGTGAGAGTGATTGAGATGGAATAAAAGCACTTTCGACATTTTTTCTTTTGGCCCTTTCATGGTAAATCGTGGGCCCAAGGGATAGTATTCTAATATGGGATATGAGGGTCCTAAGGCGCTCTTCCTGCATAAGACATGGGATCCCAGGGTACTCCCCTAAAGTAGGACTTGAGGGCCTAAGGATATCACTATAATATAGGACGTGAGGATCAACGGATGCTACCCTAATCTGTGACTTGAATAGCCAAAGGTATTTCCTAAAGTGGAACTTAAGGACTCAAGGATACTACCCTAAAGCAGGACGTGAAGACTACCGAATACGTCCTTATAGAGAGCATGATTTTCCTTTTGAATATGATTGCAAACAGTAGTTTTTGCTTACTAAAACCATTGACTATTAAGAGTTGTGGGGCAATTAAAATTAGTGTTGATGACCAGTCTTGGCCGTACGTAATTGTTCTAAGTGATTCTATACAATTCCGTATGATATTCAGTGATTTCATTGTCTGATTCTATCGACTGATTCAGAATGATTCCATATGATTCCAAGTGATTCCAAGTGATTCCATGTGATTCCACTGATTCCGTGTGATTCCACTGATTCCATTGATTCCAACGCATGGAATCAGCTGTTTCCCCCTTGATCGAGCTACTAGTATTAGTATCAGTTAATTGTAAAAGTTCCTCTGTTTCTTTAGCATATTCAAGAAATTGACTAGTTGATGTAGATTTTTTCTTTCGCACTTCAAATTGAATACTAGGTTTAGCTTTATTCAAAAGAGTTTTTAATTTCGTTGCTTCACTCATCGGGGTGTCAGCTTCTTTACATAACTTTAATAGTTCGTTAAAAAAACTACGGATCGACTGATTCTCTCCCTGAGAATAGGATTCCAATTTCTTGAAAGCTAATTCACCGTGAAAAGAAAAAGTAAAAGCTCTTTTCAGTTCGAGTACAAAAGTACTCCACGAGGTAAACAATGATCGGTTATTTTTAAACCATGCTAATGCATCACCACGCAACGAATATGAAATTTGATTTAATCGAATGGTATCTGGAATATGCGCTATATCTAAAAGATGTTCAATATCTTCGATCCATTTATTTACATCATCTTTATTTCCTTTATAAGTCTTTGGATTTTTAATTAAATCTTCAACAATAGCTTTACGCAAGTCACTTAAAGTTTTATCCGTTTCGGAATTAATGGAATTATTAGAAACTACTGCTAACTGTATGGCGGAACCCTCACCAATATTATTGGTGGTTTCAACATCAACAGTCGCATCATTAGCATAGCTAGTTAATTGGCGCATTACAGTGGATGTATTATTGTTATTAATGATGGATGAATGTGGTTCGCTTATTAAGTTAGTTTGACAAGATGTAGATACGGTAGATGACTTATTAACAACAGATTGATACAATTTAGGTGAATTCGATGAGGCAATGTCCACATCATACTGTAACAATAAGAATTCATAAAAGTCATCGAAGCTACGAATTTCTCTTCGATGTCGCATATATTTATATCGAGCCTCACCTTCAACTAACAAAGGAATGGCTACATAACGCAAGTTTCTTACAATGCGAAATCGATTAAATTTAGTTTCGGTTTCATCGAGCCACTGTAAGACATTTTGTCTTTCTGTGAAAGGAATAAAATTACTTAAAATAAAGTCATCAAAACTGTCATCGTGTTTTTCATCTTCACTTTGTGAGTGACTTCCTCAATTATCGTCTACATTCTTTCTAGTTGAATTATTTATTGTAGTTGTGTTCGTATAGTTTTCATACTGACGTAGCAGCTGATCAAACTTAGCAATTTCATCAAAATTATTTTTCTGAGAAATATTTTTATTCACGATTGTATTTTTCAATATACTCATTTCCTTCAACATTAATATCAACGTGTGATTTTTGAAGCGTTGATTCATTTGTATTATTATCGAATTCATACACATCGTCTTTTTCACATGATTTACTACGGTTATCTTTTTGCGCAACAATTTTTTCTTTATTCGTTGAATCTTTTTTGTTATTCACAACAAATATATCTCGTTCATTTGTTGGTCTATTTGGTGTTGGTACGATAGCGTTTTTGTCTATTATAATTATTATTAGTTGTTGTAGTGTTCGGTTGAATTTTAGTTGATGTAAATATATGAGTATTTGTCGTGGATTGTACTTGTAAAGAATCGTACGATTGAGATTTCGATATAGTAGATATATGACCTTTGTTCTTCATTTCTCTAGTTGTCCTTGATTTTATTTAAATGTTATTACGTAATAAAGTGAATAAACAGAAAGGAAAGAAAAGAAAAGAAATTTATATATGTATATATATGCATATATACGATCGCGATATTAGTATAGAAGAGAAAAAGAAAAATGAAAGAATACAAAAAAAATTTTTTCAAAGTTATTGAAAACTTAATACGAGCAGACTAATTTTTGTCCAACTTCTCCACCAATTGTGAGGTTCTTCTTTTGGAGATATAGCTAATGACTTCTACCACCGTAATCTACGAAGGCAGAAATGCTAAATGTAGGATCTTAGTCTGCTAATATTCGAGAAACTCACAATAAAAAGGATTACCGTACCGTGAGAATATAAATAAATGGATGGTGATGATGATGATAAGGTTTTATTGATGATAATCAATAAAATATAACAAAACAATAATGATGAAAATGACGAAGGGAAATAATCACGACGAGACAAAGAAAAAGGAAAAACAACAACTGAACTATATATAAATATGTGAAGATATATTTATATATTTTAAAAACATAGCATAGAAAAATAATAAAAGACGTAATAATAGAAAGAAAGAAAAATCTCATAATGATCAATATAGTGATATAGCTAACATATCATGGCAAGGAAGAAAGAGAACACATATGTGGTCACTCGAACCACACACAGGACAGAAAAAAAAAGAAACAATATATATATATGTAAACTATACGTTAGCGTCAAAGAGTTACATCAATGGACGCTAACACGATTTCCCGTCGCTTGGAAAATGGTCAACGTATTACAATTGACTGTCCAACAACAGTAAAAGATTATAATCAGTTTTCACATGGAGTTGACCGAATTAGCCAAAGAATCTCGTGCTACAATATCGATCGCACGTCTAAAAGGAACTGGCTGCGAATGTTTATTTATTTTCTAAATGTATCTATTTTTAATCCATTCATTTGTTATAATCAGCTAGCTCAAGATAAGTCAACATACTTAAACTACATGGTTTCGCTGGCGAAGTCTCTCTGCTCCGGTAATGAATGAATAAGTCGTAGAAGACCTCCTTCTGAAAACAAGTCTAAACAAGCATCACCAAAAACTGTTCTTAGTTTTGACAATGAAATGCATTTGCCTGTGACAGCAAAAAGAAGAAGATGTACTTGTTATAGTACCAAAGAAGCAGATTTTCGAACCAACATCGAGTGCTTTACTTGCAAATTGCCATTTTGTTTAAGATATAAAAAAAAACTGTTTTTTTGATTATCATAAGTTTTTTATGTAGCCATTTTGAGTTAAAATAAAATAAAAAGGTTGAAAAATGTTTTTGCGATTATAAAAAAATTCCATTCTCAAAGGGTTAAAAGATTATTAATGATTTAAAAAAAAATCCAAATATGTCTTTTGTTCACCAAGATGGAATTTTATATAAATTAGTATCTATTCCACATGGAAAGACTAAATGTAAATTATGTGATATTCCATCATCTATGATCAAGTCATTACTTATTTCTTATCACGATAATCCTCTTATTGGTGAACATTTTGCAACTCGATGAACATTAGAAAAACTTAAACAACAGTTTTGGTCGCCTGACATGAAACACACAGTTGTTGATCATATTAAATCGCATAGAGCTTGTCAAGCTCATAATGTTACTCGACAAAAATCTCCTGGTTTTCTTCCTCTAATACCACCATCTAATGGTCCTAATCAATTATTAGGAATAGATTTTTGTGATCCATTTTCAAACACACCACAATAAAATAAATACGTACTACGTCTCATGGATTACTTCACTAAATGTATTGTGGCTGTTGCTTTACCAAGTTTTTCGGCTGGTGTTACACCTGAAGCTATTTTGAAAAATTATACTTGTCTTTTTGGTGTTCCTAAAGCGATTATTTCAGATCAAGGTACAAGTTTCAAAAATAATTTAATGCATTTATTATCAAAGTTAATGGGTTATCATCTTATATTTTTTACTCCTTATAGACCACAATCTAATGGTCAAATTGAAAGATTCAATGAAACATTTGTTACTCAACTTGCAAAATTAACAGATAATAAAACAAATAACTGGAAAGAATATTTATACCCGATTGTGTTCGCATACAACACTGGAATGCATGCAACAACAAATATTTCTCCATATGCACTTACATTTGGTCGACAAACAAATCTTCCAACTGATCGTCCATTAACAACATTAACATTTCCTGATCTTCATGATTATTATCGACAATTAATTCTCATTTTAAAATAGTATCATTAAACAGTTAAACAAATTATCCTCAAACAACAACAAAAAGCGAAAGCTCGTTATGATTATCATCGTACAGATCATGAATATGAATTAGGTGCAACAATTTTAACTCGAGTATTCACAAATAGATCTAAATTAGAACCAAGATTTTCTATTTATCCCAAAATTATTATTGAAAAACATCATCCAATTTATACTGTCGAGGATATGAATACAAAGAGAATTACTAAAGTTCATGTTAGTGATAGTAGATCATTATTGCTTTCGCAATAATTAGTTTTTATTTATAAGTATCTCAAGCATTTAATAAAGCATCATTTGAGACTATTGTTGGTGAATTATTTTATTTTGTATTAAATTATGGTTATGTTGAATTACCATCACTCATAAGAATCTTCTTGCTGCGTAAGTTAAACTTATGTATGTTAAGGAATTGAAGAATGAATAATTGTCAGTCATGGCTAAGCTGATGCTTATTATATTCTTAATGTTATTTACTACATTTTAGAATGATCTTACTAATTACACAAATTCGTTTGACTTTAATTTTATTATTATCGATGTTTGATTGATAGAAATTATATGCTATTATATACAAATATAGTTGGTTATTCTATTCGGAAATTATGGTTTATAAATCTCTTCACATTATTGTTATATTTGACATAACAAATGTGATTGATATCATTTTATTATTAGTTGATTATTCTTTAGTTTCATATGTTTTTTTTTCTTTATTACTTCACTCATTTCAACAAACATTTTTTTTCTATTTATCTTTATTATAAACTTATTGATTATTCATCCGTGTTTTTCTATATTTCTCTCTAACTTTCTCATTTCTCCTTTTGATTGTTTTAGTGTCTTCAATCTGAAGTTAAAAAAAAAATGAAAGATGTAACATCCTTTTTTTTAGTTAACCGAGAGGGGGGGGGGGTATTATGATCTGTGTTATACACCATTCCACATATAACTTCTCTTTTTCTTTTCCTTTTTCTTCATTCTTTACTAGTCATTGTGTGTATACATATATATATAGTTGGTTGTTTCCTTTTTCACTCAGTAAAATAAACATCGATTAAGAATCATACCTTTAACACTACATCCTAAAAATTTAACAATAGCAATACTCTCAGTATCAGTACCACCAATATCAAACGGTATAGGCATTGGAAGTATTGGTATTGTTACACCGTTACGGAGTAGTGAGAATACAAAGTAGTAGGGTTTTAATTGATGATTTTCTCTACTACTGAAAGAGTGAAATATGGAGTTTCATGTATTGGTTATAAGTGTTCGAGGGTGCATTATAATTCGCTCCAATATTGTCACTTTTTGAAGTATACATAACAATCAGATTTAAATTCGATGTTTCTGCTTTTATTTTAAAGATATAAACATATTCTAGACTTTTCTCTTTTTCTTAAAAGTAATTTTTTTTTCAAAAGATATAATTTAATTGAGTTGTATACGTCATTCTCTTGTTGTAAGTGAATAGATATTCCATTTACTGCTTTTCAAAAAAACGACTCATCATCAAATGGAGCCTTTCTTTTCAAAAAAGTTATGTAAAATAGTAGCACTTAAATTAACTAGAATATCTAACAAATGAACACTCACAAGAACTTCATTTCATCAACATTGAAAGGAGAGAAAAAAAACCGTTTCTCTAAGAAATTTTTTCATATAAAGAAATAATTATCACAATTGTTCACTTAACATATATGATGATTTTGAGATCTCATTCTGAAAAGCAAATATTTCTTCATTGATAATCATGACATTTAAGTAAGTCTATTATTTATGGATATGTTTTCCAAATATTGATATTTTCAATAGGATAATGAAAATCATCCGGCTGCTATTTGAAAAACTAATTAAACTTAATCTTTTTCGTGATGCCAAAAGCGTGCGTGAACAGAATAGTCAAGAAATACGTCATCAAGTGCTCGCTACACGCGTGTATCTGCTTCTTTTTATTATAATCATCATTGGAGTTGCACTTTTTACCCGTTTAAATCCAAAAATCATTTCTGCAACGGTGTTAAAACCTTCAATTGAAACTTACGATCGTCTTTATGCTGCTTATTCGAATACGCTGTCGTGTCCATGCAACAGACCAACAGTCTCGTATGGTGACTTCATCACGGTGGAAAAAGTTCGACATCCGGTAGGCTTTCCAACGCCATTCAGAAAATTTTTTGATTCAAAAATGTAATAGGAAAGGTCTTTTGAATATTTCTCTCCGAATTATTCGAATTAGGGGTGGGACTTTACCTTTACTTTACTAGTAACTACGTAACTACTTATTTACTTAGTTACTTATAAATAGTAACTACATAGTTACGTAGTTACTTGTAACTACGTAACTACCATATTTATATAGTCGCTGTAGGACAATAACTATCACAGGATACCCTTGGGTCCTCATCTACTATACTATGGGGATACCCTTCGGTCCACATATGGTATGTTATCGGAGTACCCTTGGGTCCTTAACTGCTATACTCTGAAGGTACCCTTAGGTCCTCATCTGCTATACTATAGGGGTACTCTTGGATCCTCAGATGCTATACTCTGAGGGCACCCTTAGGCCCTCATCTGCTATACTCTGAGGATACCCTTAGGTTCTTATCTACTAT